>DF360445.1:50690-61625 GCA_000787875.1 Solanum virginianum | reverse complement strand
CTTGGGTTAGGCCACTCGGCCTTTGATGTTCGACTTTGACTTGTTGACAACTATGACAATCAAAAATGAATTTGGCACTGTCCCTCTTCATGTCTCCCTTCCAATACACCTCCCTTAAATCTCTATACATTTTAGTAGAACTGAAGTGAATAGAATAAAACGAATTATGGGCCTCATCAAGGATCGTTTCTATCAAGCCAACAACACAAGGCACACACAACTTACCTTGGTATCTATGTGCACTATCTCCCCCTTGGGAGAAAACCTCTACTTTGCCCTCTTTCACCAAGGCCTTCAATTCTAACAAGAAGGGGTCAAGATCTTGTTTACCTTTCACCTCCTCAACCAATGAGGATTTAGAACCATCAACAACAACACCACCACCATTATCCACTTCCCCCAACCTAACTCCCAATCTAGCCAAACGATGGACCTCCCTAGCCACCTCCCTATCACAACAATCAACATGAGCTAGACTACCCATAGACATCCTACTCAAAGCATCCGCCATCATATTAGCCTTACCCGGATGATAATGCACACTCATATCATAGTCCTTAAGAAGTTCTAACTATCTCATTTGCCTCAAGTTAAGATCTTTTTGAGTGAAGACATATTGGAGGCTCTTATGATCGGTGAACACATCAATATGCACCCATACAAGTAATGAATCCAAATCTTTAATGCAAATACCATGGCGGCTAGTTCAAAATCATGGGTAGGGTAGTTCTTTTCATGCACCTTGAGTTGCCTAGAAGCATAGTCTATGATCTTACCATTTTGCATTAGGACATAACCTAACCCAACTCTAGAAGCATCACAATACACAACAAATCCCTCTAGCCCATCTGATAGTGATAATATAGAAACGGACACAAGCTTATCTTTCAAGGTTTGGAAGTTCCTTCACACTCATCGGTCCAAACAAACTTAGCCTTCTTTTGAGTCAATTTTTTCATGGGGGAAGCAATGGAAGAGAACTCATTCACAAACCTCCGATAGTAACCCGCTAAGCCCAAGAAACTCCTAATATCCGACGAGATCAATGGTCTAGGCCAATTTTTAATTGCATCGGTCTTTCTAGGATCCACCTTAATGCCATCCCCTGACACCACATATCCTAGGAAGTCAACCTTCTTCAACAAAAATTCACACTTTTCACATTTAACATATAGCCTCTCCTCCCTCAATCTTTGCAACACGACCCTTAAATGAGCCCCATGCTCCTCCTCACCACGAGAATAGATCAAAATATGATCAATGAATACCACAACAAATGAATCAAGGTAGGGTTTGAAGGCCCTATTCATAAAGTCCATGAAGATGGTCGGTGCATTGGTCAAAATTAGCCACCACTTGTTCAAGCAAAGTGAGGGCATCCCTAAGCTCCCCATTGGTGTTGATTGCTCCTCTGGTGTGTCAGCTTCAAACCAAAAGACATCACAACAAACTCATAATGCCCATATCTAGTCTGGAAGGTCATCTTGGGAATATCACACTCCCTCACTCACTTGATGAAACCTGGATCATAGATCAATCTTAGAGAAATGGCCATCCCCTTGCAATTGGTCAAATAAATCATCAATCCTTGGAAGAGGATACTTATTCTTTATGGTGACCCTATTGAGTTGCCGGTAGTCAATACACATCCTCAGAGACCCATCCTTCTTTTTCAAAAATAACACCGGTGCACCCCAAGGTGATTGGTTAGGCCTAATAAATCTCTTCTCCAACAAGTCCTTTAATTATTCCTTCAACTCTGTCGGGGCTATACGATAAAGGGGAATAGAAATGAGTTGAGTATCGTAAAGAAGATCTATACCAATATCTATTTCCCTTTTGGGAGGAACACCAGGAAGGTCATTTGGAAAGACATTAAGGAACTCTTTCACAACTGAAACTGACTCTATGGGAAGGAATGTGGACTCCACATCCCTAACCCTCACAAGATAGTAAAGACTTGACCACCACATCATGACTCTCCTACTCAAGTAGAGTTCATTGGGAAATTGGAATTTGACCCTACGGGTTCTACAATCAATAGAAACATAGTATACATGCAACCAATCCATCCCAAGAATGACATCAAAATCAACCATGTCTAACTCAACAAGATCACAAGGCAACATTTTATGCAAGATGCATATAGGACAAGTTCTGTAGACTTTTCTAGCAACAATAGATGTACCAATAGGAGTAGACACCTCATATGACTCATGCAATAATTCGGGCTCAACATGGAACCTTTTGGTAACAAAGGGGGTAACAAAAGAAATTATGGCACCCAGATCAATCAGTGCATACACATCAAAGTCAAAGATTTCCAAAATATCGGTAACAACATCGGGGACCTCATCAACCCTTTGCCCCCCATGCAAAGCATAAAGCCGGTTGTGCCTTGGGCACCATCTTGTCGGCGACCTCTCCCCAAAGAAATTGCATTAACACCTTGAGGACAAACCTCCTTACCCTTGTTGTGATTTTGAGGGCAATCTATTGCCTTATGCCCCATTTCTCCATAACCATAGCAAGCACCGGTATTCCTCAAGTATGGGCCACTATGACCCTTACCACACTTCGGGCACACATCAATAGGAGCCATACCCCTACCACCTTGGGCCCTCAAAAAATCATTTCCAGCCCTTTTTTGAAATGCATGAGATGGCACTTAGCCTCGATGGACTCAACCACTCTTTTGGAACTTACCCTTAAAATGGGCCCTCTTAGCCTTATGACCTTCCTCTTCCTCAATTTCTCCTTTTCCATTTATTCGGCATAGGTCATCAAATGAGACAATCCATGTCACTAATCAACATGACAAACCAACATTCTTCACAAAGGAAGACTTAAACACTTCCCATATAACAACATTATTGACTCTTTTTTCCCCCTTCCATTAGTTGTACCATATTTGTACTACACCTTTGAGTTGGTATGCCGCCAACTCTGCCTTATCCTCCGACCTCACACCCATGATAGATAAAATTTTGTAGACCTCATCAATGAACTCTTCAGGGTCCTCACTCACCTTTGACCTATGAAATTCCGGGGGATTCGTCTGATGAAAACTCTCACCCGAGATGCCAGTAGGAGCATGAGGGGCTTAGGACCCTTGGTTGGCTTGATTAGCCACCACTTGTTCAAGCAAAGTGAGGGCATCCCTAAGCTCCCCATTGGTGTTGATTGCTCCTCTGGTGTGTCAGCTAATCTTCCTCTCATGTTATGCATGATCTAGCATAGCAAAGGATAATCGTTAGGGGAAAACCTTACTTCAAATCTATAGCATATCGTAGAGCATGAAGAAGGGAAACATTTCCTAAATTTCTCATAGTCTCGTACTCATAGTTGTGGTGCACAACATAACTATGAATAAGACTCTAATCAATATGATGTGTTAGACTTTGAGGATCTAACAAACTAGTGCTATGATACCATCTTTATCACGCCCCAAGCCTAGGGCCTAGACATGACCGGCGATTGGGGAACCCGAAGGAACCCCAAACAAGCCTCATAGGATATCATTACACATCCTTGGTCTTGGAAGCAATTAAAATAAAAATAAGAAATAAGCATAAGTAAGGGAATTAGGGCTAAGGGTAAACTTCCATCTCATATCATCAAGAGAGTCAAGCCTCATAATATAAGTACCTAACATGTCCAACAACACCTCTACTATATAGATAAGAGCAGTGACCATGATAAACAATCGGGTTCACCCTCATAGTCAATATATGAATAAAGGTAAGATAGTCTTAGTACATAGCAAGAGACCATAAGCAATGTCCCTGAAATGGAGGACTCACCAACAAGCTTGGGAGATAATCATACTAGCTATGTGGAGAGGAAGATGATCAAGCGGTGCACCAATTCCTACGTGATGACATCATGTAGGCATAAAGTATACGTTAGTACGTTTGAATATACTAAGTATATAGGATGCAATGAAACAAGTGATGATAACATAATCGAAATGCATAAGCATAGGTAATGAGTACAAATAGCAATATGGCATGCATGAAAGACACTCATAGTAAGTCATGCTTATATGAATCATAAAGTAAGTGCAAGAGGTGAGCATTCTTAGTGCAATCGAAGGCCTACCACCCCTTGGATAGGCGCACGAGGTACAAGCCCCTTCATAAGATTGATAGAGTACAAACCCCCCAACAAGGTTGATGGGTGCAAAACCCAACAAGGTTGATGTGTACAAACCCCCAATAAGTTACCCGAGCCTACCACCTCCCGAGCTAAGAGATCAAGGTACCAACCCCTCAACAAGGTTACTCGGCCCTACAACCCCCGAGCTAGGCTTGGTCATCCCCAACACGATAGAGATAATATCATATATATATATATATACACACACTCCTTAATAATCATAAACATATATTATTTTTCATCATCATTCCATCATCATAAGTCATTCAGTTTATAAGATATGCATTGGATCTTTAATTCCTCAAGAAACCATAACTGGACATTTTATCAAACACTTAGAGGGTGTGTAGTGCTAGTGTAAAACCATGTAATTCAAAAGTATTATCATGCTAGAAAATCCAATGTAAAAGCATATATAGATTCTTAGAAACACCCTCAACCAATATACATCAAAACCCTTCATCAAATCTCACATCAGATCTACTCATAAAACCCTCTTTAAAACCTTTCCAAGACTCCATCAATTCTATCATTCAAATCCAAGGATTTCAAGCTCAATTTTGAAACTCAAGGACTCATTTCAAGCTCTAAGTCTACTTCAAGTTCATTTCAAGTAAATCAAGGTTTAAAGTATATGGGTCTTAATCCATAGGTCCTTTCACCCACAGAGCCCAATCTTCTCTTTTTATAAAAATTGCATAGTTTAAAGTTGTATTACCTATGGGTAACCTTTATTATGAAATATGAATATAAATCATGTTGGGGTTTTATCAAGTATTTATTAATTATGCATGAATGTCTATTTCATGCTTATTCCATGAATTGGTTTTGTTTATTGAGACTATGCATATTTTGAGCTATGAAACCATGAACTATTATGAGCTTTTATGATGTATTTCAAGGTACCATACATTAGGGTTTTACTACCATTTTGGTGGGTTGATTTGCATTGAGTTTACTCATCTTGTTATACTCTTGAATTGCATGATTTTGAACAAGTATAATGAACCCACCATGTGTTTGATAAAATGGCATGACAAAAATTCTCAAATTATTGATGATCTATTACATGATTTACAATTCAAGTGACTTCATGATGATAAAGGGCTTTCAAGCATGTATTGAATTCATGAAAAGTATCTATGATTTTACAAGTATCAAGTTAAGCCCTATATCAAGATTTTTACCTCTTGTGAGCATTCATGATAAAGCAAGGGTTCATGTACGATTATGATCTACTCTCATGTTCAAGTTAGGCTCACTAGTAGAGGTCAAGCATGTTTATGAGCTACTCAAGTCATGTTCTTAAAATCTATTCATGTTATGATTAAAGGATGATTATTCCATGTATTCCATGGGATTTGACTCAGTACCGATTAAAGCTTAAGATGGGGGCTCGACTCAAGGGGTCTTTATATAAAGTGTTTAGTCTCTAACTATGTGCCACCATCAGATTATTATAATTACCCTTTATATACTTCCATATTGATATTATATATCCATTGATTATGATTATGCATTTTGAATATATTTGGCTTATGTTCTTGTTGTATTGCACCCCATATACTTAGTACATTCAAATGTACTAATGTGTACTCTATGCCTACATGATATTACCATGTAGTGATCGGAGCACCTATTGATCGTCCTCCACGTGGCTAGTTTGGTACTTTAGAGAAAAGCATTAGTGAGTCGTCAGGTCCAAGGAAAATATCTAAGTTACTCTTGCTATGTCAAGACTTCTTTATGTTAAACACTTGTTATCATGAGGGTGAGCCCGTGAAGTGTCTTGGCCCCTACTCCATTCTAAGTTAGAGGTGTTGTTAGATACTATGGTCTGTACATGCTTTGAGCTTCACTCTTTATGTTTTATGAATATCAAAGACTTTCCTTAGTCTCGCTTCCCTTCTTAAATTATATCTTGTTGATGCTATTTTGCTTTCACGACCAAGGATGTATGAATGATATGTTAAGAGGCTTTTTTGGGGACCTTTTAGGTTCCCCATTTGCCATGTCAAGTCTAGGCCCTAGGCTTGGGTTATGGCAAGCTTGGTATCAGAGTACTAGGTTGTTAATAATCCTCAAAAATCCAACATACCACGTTAATTAGAGTATTATTCATGGTTGTGAAGCACGTCATAACTATGAATAGGAGGCTATGAGGCATTTTATGAAATGTTCACTTCTTCCTGGTCTATATCATGCTTTAGGTGTAAATATAAGGCTTTTCCCCAATGAATGCTCTCATGTCGATACCAAGAGGAAGCCTAAGGAGAGTCCATACTATTGAGGAACAACTGAACCCTCCCACTCCACAAGCTCCTCAAGATAGAGGGGTAGCCCAAGAAGAGTTCCGGGATGCCATCATAATATTGGCCCATGCTATGACCAACCAAGTGAACCAAGGGGCCCAAGTCCCTCATGCTCTTACTCTAGCCTCAAGGGTGAGGGATTTCACAAGGATAAATCCACCGGTGTTCCATGGGTCCAAGACGGAAGAGGATCTCCAAGAGTTCATTAATGAGGTATATAAGGTGCTATCTATCAAGAGGGTTAATTCAAAGGAGAAAGCGGAGTTAGCAGCCTACTAACTCAAAGGTGTAGCCCAAATTTGGTTTACTCAATGGATATTGGAGAGGAGAGATGATGATGCTATTCCCTAGGAGGAGTTCAAAGCCACCTTCCTCAACTGGTTCTTTCCTATCGAGCTAAGAGAGGCTAAGATGATGGAGTTTATGAACCTCAAGCAAGGTTCTATGAGTGTAAGGGAGTATACCCTCAAGTTCAACAAGCTTCCAAGTATGCTCCACATTTGGTGGCCGACCCTAGAGCTAAAATGAACAAATTTGTGTCGAGAGTGTCCGAATTGGTTAATAAAGAGTATCATACTGCCATACTAGTGAGAAATATGGATTTGTCTCAGCTCATGATATATGCCGAGCAACTAGAGGG
Organism: Solanum virginianum; assembly: GCA_000787875.1. Classification (NCBI taxonomy): domain Eukaryota; kingdom Viridiplantae; phylum Streptophyta; class Magnoliopsida; order Solanales; family Solanaceae; genus Solanum; species Solanum virginianum. Next base: position 54,515 of record DF360445.1, on the reverse strand, counting down.
GGAAAATCTTAGAAAGAGAAGAAGTGGTGAGTCCAAGAGTGCTCGATTTGAAGGTGGTTCCAAGGTTCTAAGGGTGGCTGGTTTCCTCAAGGCCATAAGTTCCAAGGCTAAGGGTCTTCTAATGCTCCGAACAAGAGATTTGCTAATGACAACCTGAGATTCCAAGGTGGAAATGGTGGGGTGACCCACCTTAAGTTCCAAAAGTGTGGAGAAACCATGGTGTTCTATGTTTGAAAAATTCTAATGCTTGCTTTGGTTATGGTGAAATGGGTCACAAGTTATTGATTGTCCTCATGCTCAAAATAAATGTAGAGATGGTTGTCCTCAAAGCCAAGCTGCTAATGCGAACAAAGGGTAAAGAGAGGCCAACAAGGGGGTGCTCTAAGACAAAATAGGTTCTATGCTCTCCAAGGAAGGCAAGGAGTGGAGGAAGTGCCCGATGTTGTTACCAGTATGTTAAAAGTTTTTTATTATGATGTGTACGTATTGATAGATCTGGGTGCCACTCTTTCTTTCATTGCTTCTTTTGTTGCCAAAAAGCTTCATGTGAGTCCCGAATTGTTGTGTGAACCTTATGAAGTGTCTACCCCCATTGGTGAGTCCATTATTTCTAAAATAATCTATAGAGATTTTCCCGTATCCGTATTGCATAAAGTCTTGCCTTGTGATTTTGTTGACTTAGATATGGTAGATTTTGATACTATTCTTAGGATGAATTGCTTACATGCATATCATGCTTCTACTGACTGTAGAACTTGTAAGGTTAAATTCCCATTCCCTAAGGAGCCCATCCTTGAGTGGGAAAGTCGTAATGTGGTGGTCAAGGGTAGATATATTTCTTGTCTTAAAGCCCAAAAGTTGATTTCTAAGGGTTGCATTTATCATGTTGTGAGGGCTAGAGATGTTGAGTCTAAAGTCCTTCCTATTGAGTTAGTTCCGATGGTCAATGCATTTCTTGATATCTTTCCCGATGAGCTTCCCGATGTTCCTCTTGAAAGGGAAATAGATTTTGGTATCGACCTCCTTTTTGATACATAACCCATTTTCATTCCCCCTTACTATGTGGCCCTAGCAGAACTGAAGGAGTTGAAGGATCAATTGAGGGATTTATTGGAGAAAAGTTTCATGAGGCCTAGCAAGTCACCTTGGTGTGCACAGGTGATGTTTGTAAAGAAAATAGATGGTTCTCTTAGAATGTGCATTAATTACCAGCAACTTAATAGGGTTACCATAAAGAACACGTACCCTCTACCAAGGATTGATGACCTTTTTGATCAACTAGAAAGGGCTAGTCACTTTCCTAAGATTGATCTTCAGTCTGTGAAGGTGAGAGAGTGTGATATTCCTAAGACGGCCTTTTGGACTAGGTATGGGCATTTTGAATTTGTGGTTATGTCTTTTGTGTTAACTAATGCACCAGCTATATTTATGGATCTCATGAATAGGGTCTTTAAACCCTACCTTGATATGTTTATGGTGGTCTTTATTGATGATATATTGATGTATTATCGGAGTGAGGAAGAGCATGTGAAATACTTAAGGGTGGTGTTGCAAATCTTGAGGGATGAGAGATTGTTTGCTAAATATGAAAAGTGTGAATTTTGGTCGAAAGAGGTTGCTTTTCTAGGGCATGTGGTATCGGGTGATGGCATTAAGGTGAATCCTAAGAAGACGGAGGTGATAAGAAATTAGCCTAAACCTTGACTCCATCGGATATTAGGATTTTCTGGGGTTTGGCGAGTTACTACCGAAGGTTTGTGAATGGTTTTTCTTCTAGTGATTCCCTATGACAAAGTTGACCTAAAAGAAGGCAAAATTTGGTTAGACCGATAAATGTGAAAATAGTTTTCAAACTTTAAAAGATAAGCTTGTCTCCGCTCCTTTCTTGGCTTTACCGAAAGGGTTGGAAGGGTTTGTGGTTTATTGTGATGCCTCAATAATTAGTTTGGGTGTGTTTTAATACAAAATATGGGGTGATAGCATATTCCTCTAGGCACCCTAAGGTGCATGAGCAAAATTATCTCACTCATGATATTGAATTGGTGGTCGTGGTGTTTACTTTTAAAATTTAGCGTCACTATTTATAGGGATTTCATGTTGATGTGCTCACCGACCACAAGAGTCTCTAACATGTATTCACACAAAAAGATCTTAACTTGAGATAAAAAAGGTGGTTAGAGCTCCTTAAAGGTTATGATATAAGTGTGCATTATCATCCCGGCAAAGCTAATATTGTGGTTGATGCTCTAAGTAGAGTGTACATGGGTAGCCTAGCTCATATTGATGTTGGTGGCAAGGAGGTGGCTAGAGAAGTTCACTAGTTGGCTAGGTTGGGAGTTAGGTTGGATGAAGTTGAAAATGGTAGTATAGTGGTTGTTGATGGTTCTAAATCTTCTTTGATTGAGGAAGTCAAGTCAAAACAAGACATTGACCCCGCCTTGCTAGAGTTGAAGGTCTTAGTGAAGGATGGTAAAGTGGAGGTTTTTCCCCAAGGGGGATATGGTTCCCTTAGGTACTAAGGTAGGTTGTGTGTGCCTAATGTTGATTACTTGACAGATTTTATTTTGATGGAGGTCCATAATTCATCTTATTCTATTCACCCTGGTTCCACAAAGATGTATAGAGATTTGAGAGAGGTGTATTGGTGGGGTGGTATGAAGAGGGATATTACCAAATTCATATCCGGATATCACAATTGCCAACAAGTGAAAGCCGAATATCAAAAGGTCGAGTGGCCTAGCCCAAGACATAGAAATTCCTACTTCGAAGTGGGAAAGAAATTAACATGGATTTTGTGGTTGGGTTGCCTAAGACTAGGAGACACTTTGACTCTATTTGGGTTGTTATGGATAGAATAACAAAGTAGGCTTACTTTCTACCGGTCAAAACCACTTATGGTGCCGAAGATTATGTCAAGTTGTATATCTATGAGTTGGTTAGATTGCATGGGGTGCCCTTGTCTATCATTTCAAGATTGCATGGGGTGCCCTTGTCTATCATTTCAGATTGTGGTGCTCAATTCACTTCTCATTTTTGGAGGTCCTTCCAAAGAGGTCTTGGTAGCAAGGTCAAGCATAGCACAACTTTTCATCCTTAAATGGATGGTCAAGCTGAAAGGACTATCCAAAATCTTGAGGATATGCTTAGAGCTTGTGTTTTGGAGTTTAAGGGTAGTTGGGATGCACATCTTCCACTTATTGAGTTTGCGTACAACAATAGCTACCACTCAATCATTGACATGGCTCCCTTTGAAGCTTTATATGGTAGGTGTTGTAGATCCTCAGTTGGGTTGTTTGATGTTGGGGAGATGATATTTATAGGTTCAGATTTGGTTATGGAAGCCTTGGAGAAGGTGAGGTTGATAATGGAGATATTGAAGACAACCCAAAGTAGACAAAATTCCTACCCCGATGTGAGGAGAAGAGATCTTGAGTTTAAGGTTAGTGATTGGGTTTACTTCAAAGTCTCACCCATGAAGGGTGTGGTCCCATTTGGCAAGAAGGGGAAATTGAGCTGAAGGTTTGTGGGTCCTTCTAGAGTTTTGAGAAGAGTTGGTAAGGTTTCATATGAGTTGGAGTTGCCTATGGAGATGAATATGGTTCATCCGGTCTTCTATATGTCCATGTTGAGAAAGTGTGTGATAACCCAAGTGCTATAGTACCGTTGGAGATTGTGGGTGTTGTGGAAGATAATTTGACCGATAAGGAGGTCCCGGTAGAGATATTGGATAGACAAGTCAAGACATTTAGGAACAAAGATGTAGCATCCGTCAAACTCCTTTGGAGCAATCAACAAGTGAAAAGTGTCACATGGGACGCCGAGGCA
>DF360445.1:23220-40985 GCA_000787875.1 Solanum virginianum | reverse complement strand
GAAAAAAAAATTAATTTTGGAAAATTCAATTTTTACACTACGCCACCCCCACGCCCACCCCAACCCCCAGCCACCCACTCCACCCTCTAAAAAAATTTAAATATTTATTTTTAAAAACTACTTTAAATTATGAAAATATTTTCATGTCAGAAATTACTTTTCTACAAATTGTTATCTACTCTCTACCTAAAAATAGAAGTTTTTTTCTACAAAAATATTTTTCTTCAATAGCCAAACAATAAAAAATATTTTCCACTAACCAACCAAATATGAGAAAATGAATTAGAAATCAACTCATTTTCCTGGAAAAGAAATTTCAGGAAAACATTTTTCATGGAAAATATTTTCCTCTATAACAAACACACCCTTTATGGAAAACCAATACGGGGCAACTTCTATAGAGTTTCTTGGCTAAAATCGGCCCACTAATGAGGGTATACATCGAAAAAGATTATAATAATAGTTCGGGATTCACATCAAATCTTACAAAAAGATATGGAGTAAAAAAAGATGAATTGACATCCGGACCAAGAAAAGTATAAACATCAAAGTCAAAGACCCAGAAAATACCTTTAACTACATCAGGAGACTCCTCAACATCCTAACTTGCTCAGAGTTCTTAGAACCTATTGTGGCATTAAGCACCACCATGTTGAGCTTGTACACTTTGGGTAGCAACTTGATCTTGGGGTCTACTTCCACCAACACCACCACTACTCCTATAATCCTTAACATGGAAGCCTAAAGCATACATCGAACCTGGATAAATACCGCCGCCCCCCCTTACGGGTTCTCCCACATTTCTTACAATTGAGAGTAACTTGACCACCCAAACCTCCTCCATGAACCTTGGGGGTTAATCCCTTCCCTTTATAAACCATTGAGTAGAACTATTGGATATACCTTAACCAGAATACCTTTGCCCACCTTAGGCTCTCCCATATCCATCATTATTTGGCCTTTGGTAAGGGAAATCACCATTTTCAACACGAGCCCTCTTGGACTCCCTAGCCTTTTTCTTGTCTTCTCATCCTCAATTTGCTCCACATACATCATAAGCCCTGAATGTCCATATTATTTTTGTCAACATGGCTGTCTTACACTCTTGGGATACCAAATCAGAGACACCCATCACAAACATGCTTATCCTTGCCCTTGAACCTGAAACCATGAAGGGAACATATTTAGATAATTTCATAAACTTGAGGGCATATTCCCTCTTACTCATACCCCTTAATGAAGATTGATGAACTCTTGGATCTTAGCTTCACTCAATTCCAAGGGAAAGGAATGCTCAAGAATGTACTTTTGAACTCCTCCCTACTAATAAGACCCACATCTTCAACTCTCTGGCTTTTCCATTGCTCATACCACACCCTAGCAACACCCTTAAGTTGGTAGGTCACTAAGTCAACCTTCTCATCTGGGGACACTCCCATGAAAGCCACAACTCTATAAACCTCATCAACAAACTCTTGTGAATCTTCATCCACCTTAGAACCATGAAACTAAAGTGGGTCATTCTCACAAAGTCTCGGAGTCTGGTTTCTGGGGTTCCCATATTTTGCGCAACTCCACATTAGTTAGCTTAAACCGTAACCACTTGGGCTAGCATTTGGAATGTGATATAGAACTCCATATTAGTGATCGGGTCGGCCATAGTATTAGGGGAAGCTTAAGGAACTGGAGGAGCTTGTCCCTCTTCAAAATAATTCCCTTGTTAAAAAGGTGTTCTTCGAGGAAGCATATTTTGAAAATCACAATGACAATCATTGGAGAGAAGAAATAGGTACATACGTGCCATGATACAAGACATGAAAAAGGAGATGGTTCCTAAAACGTATTATAGTCTTCTACTCATAGATGTGGCATACTTCACATCAATTAATAAGACTCAACTTGATGCAGTATGTTAGACTCCCAAGGACACTTCAAAACATTATGCTCTGATACCAAGTTTTTCATGACCCAAGCTAGGCCCTAGGTATGACACATCGATTGAAACTCCAAAGGACCCCAACCAAGCCATCTTAACATATCATCAACCATTCATAAGGTAAAAAAAGCATCAATCAAAAGTAATATGGGAAGAAGGGTATGGGCCTCATATCAACGTCACTAGAGAAAGAGAAATTTAGTCTAAAAGAGAGATAGATCATAGACTCTTTACACATTATCCAATCATACCTCTAAATAGCATAGTGGGCGAGGGGACGGGTAATGAATGATACAGTCTCATAATATATGTAGAAACTAAACGACAACACATAGACATAATATCATTGGCTTGCCCTCAAAGCATGAGGACTCGCTACAAAGTCTTCAATAGTCTTCACAAGATTGCCTCAAGAACAAGGAACACTAGACCTTATATTTTTAATAATGTAGGCAAAATATGTGTTAGTATGTTGGAATGTACTAAGTAATGCATAATGTACATAGATATAGATACATATACATGGATAGCATGAGTCATGAGATGTAAGACCATAATAACACATGCATGAAGTAAAACAGTAAGTAGAACATGATCATACGTTATGGTCTAAACATCAAAAACTCAAAAGTAACATAATCATTTTCTGGGAAATTTCCATAACTGATAAAAAGACCATGTGAGATGCTACATGGAATTTAATGTAACTCCTCATATTGAAAAAAGGAGAGTCTACTTTCCAAGGTAGAACTCCGATAACTTTCATTCATTACATTAACTTTAGAGACTACATGGATCTACTAGTCGATATTACAAGGGCTCCCATGGTGGTACATAGTTAATGAAGTAAGAGGTTGCTACTAGAATTTCCTTACCGAACCTCATGTCATGACTCGTTCAATGCTAAGTCAAATACCACAAAATATTAATAAACATAATCATATGCATATACATACATAAGTTTTTAAATACAACTTTATTGTAATAAGAGTAGCTCATTAGAAACTTTGCGATCCACTCAAGTGAGAATTGTCCTTTTACAAGATAGAACCTTCATAAGTATGTGAAAATTGTCCTTTCACCCACATTCATTTGAGAATTATTTCATTCATCAATCATTCTTTATTCAATGGACTTCATAAAACATCATTAAATAACTTTTCATAACTTTAAAAAGAAGCCCTTATCATTCATGATCCTCATTTGACATACACTAGGGACATGGTGCGTGGGTATATTCTCAAATCAATTTTTAAAACATACAATTTATTGAAATTCACGCATAAAATTGCAATAGAAATCATTAATTGAAATAATAATTATAATAACCCCCATTATTCATCATGAACCCTAGAAAGCTTTATAGAGAAATTACTTGAAAATGATCACAATCATGTAATTACATAGTAATTCATGCTTAATTGAGTAAATAGACCATAATTGAAGAATAATTCATGCAATTGGATGAGAATTGAAGAAGACTCATTATGGAGTCATGAACCCTAAATAGAATTTGACAGGATTTCATGGAAAGATCGTCAGTTTCATGTAATTGACACGAATTCATACTAAGATAGATCAATAGTCGTACTCTAAGTCATAATAGAAAAAATTAGGTAGAACTTGAGAAGACCCATAAAATTTACATACTTCAAATTAGATATAAGTTGAGAATTCGGAAGGATCTCCATAGAAAAAAGTATTCTATGGATGAAAACTCACATACCTTAAGTGATTATCATGAAAAAATTGAAGATTAATGAAAGATTTGACTTGGTCTTCAATGAAATCTTACTTGAAGGATAAGAAAGCCTGAGAATAGTTTTTAGAAAAAGAAGTTTTATACTGTGTGAAGTGTACAATAATAGGGTCAATTTAGGGGTTAAAGGCAATTTATAGAATGATTTAGTCCCAAAAATTGTCCAAATTCACTTAATGACGCGCTTAAGAACAAGTCAAAATTTATACAATGAGATTTAATCTCAAAAATCATCCAAATTCACTTAATGACACTTAAGAACAAGTCCAATGTTCTTTCATTTAATGCAGACTTTGTAAGGAAAATTTTGATTGTTCGTGGTACAAGTCCACGACGCAGAGTTATTTCACTACAAGTCATTTTTGTGCGAAGTTCAATTTTTGGCCAAATTTGACTAAGAATGGAATTTGAATCTTCTTGGAACCACTTTGCGATGCCCACTTGTCGCGGACCTTATTCGATAAGCAAATTTTCTCAAAATTTTATATATCGATTCGCTTGACCTAAAAATCCACCGAGGCCATTTTTCTAACATTTTATCTTATTATATCATATCCTAACCTTTACAATGCTCGGGGTATTACACTCTAGCTAGAGCTTTATGAAGTAAATTTATAGTGTGTGGCCTGGGCTCTGAAGACTCAAGCCAACTAACTAGAGAACATCAAAGTATACCATAGAAGTTCTTGAACGAGGCTAGCTAAATAATCAGTAGTTATTGTTGTTATGCCAAGGGAAAAAATTAATCCCACTGACCCCTAAAATCTAACACACAGGCCCATAAAATATCCTCCAGTATGCTCTGATTGGTCATCAGTCTGTAGGTGGAAAGGAGTGTTGAGATCAACAGGGATAGCCAACACTCTGTAGAATGCCCTTCAAAAACTAGACTTAAACTATGACCCTTGATCTGAAATTATAGATATCGGTACCCCATGTGGACGAACCACCTCCTGAATATAGACACAAGCTAATTGTCTACATTGTAAGAAGATCAAACTAGGAGGAAATGGACTAACTTAGTTAATCGATAAACAATGACCTAGATGTTATCAATACACATGGAAGTGTGAGGTAATCCCATAAAAAATCCATGACGATACGTTCCCATTTACACTCAAGAATAGGTAATCTGTGGAACTCTTCACCAGGCCTCTAATGCTCGACCTTCACCTGCTGGTAACTCAGGGAACGAGACACATATTCAGCAATATCTCTTCTTATATTGTCACATCATCAATGCTGCCTAAAACATGATACATCTTAGTAGTGCCCGGATGAATAGAATATTTGGAATCATGGGCCTCATGAAGAATCAACTAAATCAAGCCTCTAACTTTGGGGACAAACTGATGATTGTCAAACCATAACTCCCTATCTAAATCTATAATTGCTAGGCTATTATTACCTTGTAAAACCCTATCTCTAAGTGTTATCAATGGTATATCCTAAAACTATCAAGAAAGAATCTAATCATGTAAGACTGAGCCCCCATAAAGGCTAATACCCTCCCGGAGTCTAAAATATCTAATCTAACCATCCTGTTAGCTGAGGACTGGATATCCAAAGCTAGGGGTCACTCCACAATAGGCAAATAGGCTAAGCTGCCCATACTCTCTACCTTTTAGCTCAAGCAATCCACTACTACATTATCCTTGCTCAAATAGGTGATAATAGAGAGATCATTGTTTGACAAAAGCTCAATCTAGCAACACTATCTAGAATTAAGATCCCTCTGACTCATTATTTACTGAATGCTATAATGATTAATGTAAATCTCACATTGAACCCTATATAAGCAGTACCTCTAAATCTTAAACGCAAAGACTATCATCGCCCACTCTAAGTTATGAGCGGGGTAGTTGCGGTCATGCACTCTCAATTACCTCAAAACATACATAATATCTCAGCCCCACAACATCAAAGCATATCCTAAACCAACACCTAATCAATCACAATACATTGTAAAATCCTTACCATCAACTAGAAAAGTCAAGATAGGAGTAGTGATAAGAAACTCTTTGAGTCTTTGAAAGCTCAACTCACACTCCTCGGACTAAACAAAGGGAACATCCTGGCGACTCAATCGAGTAAATGATGTTACAATAGTAGAGAATTCCTCAACAAAGCATTTGTAATAACTAGCTATACGATGAAGCTCTGAACCTCTATAACATATGTATGCCTAGCTCAACTACAGATAGCCTTTCTCCTTCCTGGATCTACCATAATTCCATCCTTTGACATAATATGTCCTAGAATGTCACTAATTCCAATGAAAACACACACTTTGAGAATTTGGCATAAAGTTACTTATCTATCAAAGTTCAGAGTAAAATCCTTAAATATTATACATGCTCCTCTTAGATTCATGAGTATATCAGAATGTCATCCATACACACTATAAAAAAGAAGTCAACATAGGGCCTAAATACTCGGGTCATCAAATCCGTGAAAGCAGTAGGGGCATTAGTCGGCCCAAATGACATCACAAAAAACTCTTAGAGGCCATAAGGAGTTCAAAAAGTAGTCTTGCCACCCTAATACTCAAGCACAGTCCTCTACTCAATCTCCATATTTATGGACCCAACTCTAGTCTTTACCTCTAGCTAGGGAAGGGACACTGACACTGATCTATTTACTATAGGAGCTAATGCAAAGAACGCTTAGTGAGATACTCTCTGGGCTAGTGTTCAAACTCATCACAATCATAACAACCCTGTACAAAATGCCCTGTAATGATCCAACCAAGGTAAGTAGGAAGTGAATCTGATCCTCTCCATATCTAGCCCAATGAGGCTGGATACCCGCTAAATTATGTAAAGCTACCTAGAAAACTGGATAGACTGACCTTGTTGATGTTTGTCTTGCTGAAACCTCTAGTGGGGCCTATCAAGAGAGACTCTACCCCTTTCTTGGGACCCAATATAGATGCCTTGGTGTATAGCCATCTTGTCACTACCTCTTTAGGCCTCATGAAGAATATCCTTCATGGTACGAGCATGATCAATACCTTAAGGAATGAGTAGCATGATCAATTATGTTAAGGAATAAGCAACCCACAAAATAAATACCCGATCTTAACTCTTAACTAAAACCTCAACCCACGCATAAAAGAACAAACTCTCGCTTTCTCGATGGGTAGTATCATCGTAGCATGGTGTGATAGTTGGTGAAATTTAGCCTCACACTCAGACATTATCATAGGAAAGCCTTTGAGAACTCACCCCAAGATGAGGTGACCCAGCTAGCCTAGTTTGCAAATAGAAGAACTACCATTATCTAGCTAGCCCACAAAACTGGTGAGCAGTGAAGTCTACTCCTCTTAACTCCACAAGGCCTAAAAACTAATGTTGCTCTCAGTATATAGTAAAAACTCCTAGAAATCCTCCCTAATTACCCTAGAAATTATTGGTGGTGACAACCTCTAATAACCCTCCAACATTTTGTGCTTGTGTAATGTCATAGCACAATCTGGAATAATTGGCTAGGGTACAACAGGTGTGGGGGTGGCTAGGCCTTGCAAATTGGCTATACAGGCTAATTCTATAGTGCTGGCATGATGGGAACTGGAGTTAGGGTATGTTATATACCTTTAAGGAATACTTTACCCTTTTTATTATGCCAAATAGCTTAGGAACAAATAATTATGAAATAGAAAGATAACAACTTGTAAGTAGCTAAGCAATGGCCGCTTGTAAAGTTGGTGTCATAATATGTGAGACTCGGGACTGAGCCAATCTTAGTCCCTCGTTCTGGGATAGAACAAGGGTGTTTTGGTGCTCCTCTATGGCCTCTGGAGATGTATATCTATCCCGAGCTGGTGTTTCACCTCTGCCTTAACCTCGTGGTTGACCTCTGCTCCAATTGCGAAAGAATAAATCAATTGAGATTTCATAAAACCAATAAGACACACACTACACGAAATGATACAACATAGAGAACATTCCTATTGACATCGTGTAACCTCCCAAAGATAGGTCATGGACATCTCCGCACCAATCTACACGACTCTACTAGATGATAGCTTTGTACAAGGGAGATCAATGAGCCTGAGGCTTTGATACCAACTTGTCACGATTTGATTTCTTGAGTCATAATGGTACCTACCATAACTCAATTGCAGGCTAGCCAACCTATAACATGGAACTACTAAAAATGGGTTAGAGGAAAACAACTAGACAAGAACTAATACATTTAAGGATCAACAGAGCAAATGAGCAAAATAATTATACATTGTAAATGATCCCTCCTAGAATTTAAAAGTTACAAGTACAAAGCTACTACAAATATAGATAAAAGTCCCAAAAGTGGGCCAAAGTATAAATATATCAGGCTAGTCTCAAAATAATAAAAGATGAGTCATAATTGTTGAAGGAGAAAGAAATGATCCTGAATGCCAAGTGCTCGCCCTCATCTTAGAAATGGACTATTGTCAGCTCAATGAATCAGTATTAGTAATTGGTTCTCAAACCTGTATCACAAAAATAGATGTAGAGTGCAGTATGAGTACCAAACTAACAGATACCTAGTAGGCATCTTAGGCCAATCAAGCAAGAAAAGTAAAGTCAATATGAAAAGAAGGAATAGATCAGAACAATGGTCAGTAGCTGAAATAAGAGGTAAAGGTAATTAATTAGAGCACATGGGAAAAAAGATAACTATGCTAAAGAAACCTACAACTAACTATACATAACTTGGTCCCCATAAGCCTAGAAGATACAATCATACATAATGTAAAGTAAAAAATAAGTAGACCCCTGTAAGCCCATTGAGTACAAAGAATAGCTAACACTATGGGGACTTAAATCTAATGAATAAAAATTTTGAGAATAAATGTCACTCTACATTAATAGCACCACAAACTATTGAGGCTAAAACTGGATCCAAATGCTCATAGGAAGTATCAGAGAATTCGAGGCAAAAACTTAAATTGGATGCTTGCTAAGAGTATTTGTGGGATAAGGCCAGACCTTTAATCTGGATAATCCCCAAAAGTATTCAAGTAGCGAGACCAAAACTTGAATTTATATACTCAGTGAAATATAATCAAGGATGCTGAGAAATTTCATAATAATTGAAGTCAAAATTTACTGTGGAATGCTCCACCTTAAATAGGTCAATACAAACTTTTGAGCCAAGCCCAAAGGCCGATCCCAAATCACAAATAGAACTTGAATTACCAAAGTGTTTCACAAGCAAAAAAATTCAGAAATTCTGGATGAGAACTTTAATAGAGCAAGGTTACTGCCTAACTAAGGCCAAACTATCAGACTTAAGTCTTCTAAATTAGTCTAGAGGGACTAAGCTAGCCAAAATAAGGCCAGGGAAACTAAGGCAGACACTACTCATCCTAAGCTAAGGACAATATGATCATACATAAATAAGTAAGTATCTAAAAGAAAACTAATCATAGAAGATCGATAACAATAAACACATGCTCAAAAGTAGCTTAAATTACTTGAAAATTGACCTAAAACATGCTTTCTAATAAACTAGGCATGATCCAATAGCTACCCAACCAAAATTCCAACTAAGAAATAAGCATTTACGTATTCAAGCTCAATCTAAGAAGTGGAAAGCTATAACCTACCTGTAGGCCTATCACGCATGCTATAAATTACAATATCAGAGTTTTTCCATTTTGTATGACCTCAAAATATTACCATGCTATCAAAAATAGAATCATAGTGTCATTATGATCATTTTGACACAAAAATTACAAAATCAAAGATAGACCAATTTTGGAGTCCAAACTAGAAATGTGGTATCTGCGTCGAAAATTCTAAAATTAAATTCATGAAAAGTGTCCTAAATATTTCTATGAACTTGTATCTAAGAATGGAACACAACCAGGACTTGGAACCCCCAGAATCAGTAATGCATAAAATTTTAAAGTTTAAGCTAAGATAACCAATAACAGGAAAAGATAAAATCCAACATTACCTCAAACGAAGCCTCAACAACACCACTACGTTCTCCTAAAAAACCCACATAGTTTAAAGCTTTGAATCATTGAATTTGAATTTGAAACAAGAGATAAATCACCTTTTGAAAATATACATATGAGCTTACTTCGTCCTTGAACTCAAATTAAAAAATACTAAATTGACCTTTGCAGTCGCAGTCACTTTGGACTGCAATCATAGAGGTCTTAATGATCCTCCTTTGTGGATGCGGTACGTGGCCTATGATCTTGAAAGCCACACTTCCAGCTCTCCATGATTGCAACGATACGCCAACACAAAGGTTAAGTGCACTGACTTTCATGAATGCAGCAACCTAGGCACGATTACCATGAACAAGTAGGAGTTGTACCAGCTGATGCATTTCAATTGGTTGTGAAAAAGTCTAAATATTTTGATAGGGTGCTAGGAATGTGTTGGGAATCTTAAACTCAATGATGTAGTCAAAACCTTTGTAAGATATTATTTTGATCAAAAGTGAGACCCACTCCCAAGGGGCATTTTTAGCTAAATCTACCAAGGGCACAAAAAATGATTTTGAAAAGCTTAGGAGCTGAACGAAAGGTGATTCTAGATCGAATTTGACTTTCTTAAGCTAATCACACTATAAAAATTTTCATCCGGGAATGATTTCTAAGAATAATAATTTACAAACTTGCACAACGAGTAATAGATTCATTGAATACAATTAGATTATGAGAGATTATCAATTAGATTTATGTCATTATTTCTTTTTTCATATATATGCAAGAAGTACTATGAAGTAGTGACATGACTATATCATACAAATGGAAATAGTAAACCATTACCAACCTCAAATTCAAGCCTTGAACTCTATAGAACCAGAGCTTTCTCCTTTTCTTTTTTCAAAATTCTAGCTTGTTCTTGGTTTATAAATAATTCACAAAATATATATTGTCAATAACAATGATATTTACTCGGATTATAGCAAAATCCTAATCTTTAGCCACTTTTATGATCATCTCCCTCGCTAGGAATTTTACCCACTATTAATTACATTTCTAAATCTTTTCCTATATTAATTTTTTCCTGGAATATAAGGTCTAGTAATCAAATTTACATGTTGGAGAAATGATTAACTTACTTTTAGCAATAGAATTGATGAAAAATGAAGAGAAATAGCCTTGGGTCATTTTTAATCTCTACAGGACAAAGTGAAGACGTAAGAATGAATTCGGGAATTTTCTGACTTAAAATTCATGTTTGTCCTGCAAGGGGATCGAAACTTCGTAACTCATATCCCAACCCCCCTCTTTTACAACACACTCTCAAACCATGATATTCAGTAATTTATCCTTTGTGTCAAGATTAATTTTTGGCAGTTCTACTCGCCAGACCTTAGTCTCTTAAAGCCATGCAGTCTCCACATTGTATTAACTATCAACTCAAATGATCAAACTTACAATCCAACTCATAATTCATTATCTATTTTTCTAGACCTCATATGACTCAAATCTCATCTGAAACTATCCTAGGCTTGAAATTTCTAACTTACTACTCAAATAATTATGATTATTATTGTGATTATGATTGCATTTATTAGATTGGCTGTCATGTTTCAATAAATTATCAGATCAAGTATTACTTAATGATATATTATTGGATTGGGTGTCATATTTTGATATATAATTGGATCAGTGTCACATCTAGACACAAAATGTTTTGCGAGTGAATCTCTTAAAAGGATTATTGTTGAATTTGTATTGAGTTTGATGAATAAGAAATTGAAATATAGAGATGAATCATGATTACTATGTTCATTTCAATATACATATAACCTATTGTATTTTAGTTACTTGATATATATTTCACTTATTGGACTAGCCGTGTGATTCTATCAGTATATTATTGATATATGTATGATACTGCACTTGCTATTTTTTGTGTGTACAGAGCATCTTTGGGTGGCTGCTAAGTGACCTTAACTAGGTGATCGTTAATTTTAGAATTCAAGGATGAGCTTGCATCTCTTGGGCTACTATATATTCTTCTACTATCTTAGTCCTTTTGGACTCAGACTTTCATTTATTACATGTCTAATTTTCGGTTACATCCCCGTGTGTTACACTTGTAGTTAAAGTTTAAGGAAACTCAATAAGTATTTTATTTAAATTTACTTTCATAAATTTAAATTTCCTAATATGTACGAGTTTAGTTAGTTGAGTTAGAGTATCGATTTTCCCATCGGAGGATTAGCATGGGTGTCACTCACGAGCCATTTAGAGTCGTGGCAAAGTTGGTATCAAAGCTTTGGTTTAGTGATCTCATTATAATAAAACAAGTCTACTATAGTCTTGTAAAATGATGGGAAGATGATTGTACTTTTCTTTGTGAGGCTACAAGACTTTGGAAAATCCCTCTTATGTTCTTTCTCTCTTTTTTCGTGTTATGACTAGATTCTAATTGGTATCTTGTGATCTAAATTGGTATCTAACCTCTTTCACTAATTTGTCTGCAGATGGTTAACATGTCCAATAATGGTGTCAATCTAGCAGCTCATGCTAACGAGCCCGCAACAAGGGGTAGGGGCAGAGAGAAAGGAAAAGGAAAAAGTTGAGACATGGGAAGGGTCGTTCTTGCCAGGTGTGTGGCCTAAGCTAAAGAGGTACCAGTAAGAAAGGTCCAACCTACACCTTAGGTGGAGTAGAGGAGAATGCAAAGGTAAAAGAGAATGCTCAAACTAAGGGTCTAAGACATTCTCCCTTGGACCCAATAATTGCACTGTAGGTACTAACTTTTGAGAGTGGGTTGGTTGGTTCTAGAACAATTCCCACGGGCACTAGTTGGTTTGTTCTGGTGTAATTCCCATGGTGCCCATCGCTCAAGCTCATGTAACCTACCTTGCCACAGCTGTAATCCCTAATGTATGGAGGACTTTGGGTGATAATGCATTCATTCGCCCTCTCCTAGGCCTAGTGATGATCGGTATAGAGAATGAGAGGTTGTTAAAGTTTTTGAAATTAAAGCCTCCAGTTCTCCAAGGTTCTCAAAGTGAAGATGCTTATTATTTTGTTTCTGGATTATTATGAGAGGTTGCATAAGTTGGGTATTGTACATCAGCATTGAGTGGAGTTTGTGACCTTCGGGCTTTAAGGTAAGACCAAGAAATGGTAGAGAGCATTTGCGGAATGTCGATCACTAATCCTGCCACCACTTACTTGGTCCTACTTCATGCATTATTTTGGAGAAGTATGTGCCTTGGACCCCGAAGGATCATAAGAAAGATGAGTTCATAACACTTGAGCAGGGTAGCATGATTGCAGCCATATTTGAGGCTAAGTTCTATGCTTTGTTTAGATATGTCACCTAGTTGGTGACTACAAATGAGAAGAGGATTCAATTGTTTATTAAGGGTTTGAATTCTGAGTTGCAGGTTTTATCTGTTCATATAACTACTATAGGTAAGCATTTCAATGAGGTGATTGATTTTGTTAAAAAGGTTAAGACATTGAGGAAAGTTGGGTACAGGATCGTCTCAAGAACTAGGCCACTAAAGCCATTGCTTCTGGCCCCATATTTTTGGGGAGCCCCATTTTCTTAAAAAAATGTACTTATACATATTTTTATAAAATTATGTATATTTTTAATTTTTTTTTTAAAATGTGTAAAAGAAAAAAAAAACACAGAGAAAAAAGAAAAAAGAAATAGCCATTAGTACATTTCTTCCCCAAGGAAATAGAATAATATTTGGAATTACTTCCTTATGTGGGAAATTGAGCTTCCTTAAATATCCTAATGATTATTAATTACATACTTATTTTTTTTGTTCTCTGGTTTATTATTTTTATACTCTATCCTGCAAAAATTTTTGTTTTACTACTGCTTACAAGTTACAAAAGAATTGTGTTTTGGTGTTTCTTCAAATTCAAGAAGTGCTTGAAGGTATTCAACATTATTTCGATATTGTTATATATCTTATCAACTTCGTGAAATAGGTTTTATCATTCTAACTTTATTTTATAGTTTTTCTTTAAAATTTATTATTGTTGATATTCTTAGTTCATAAGTATATATATTCTTGTTTTAGTTATTGTTAAAATTTATTCAATTGAATTATTTAAATATGTCACTAGAAAAATATGATTCGTATTTTGCAAAAAGAGAGAAAAAGAGAAAGCTTGAAGAATTCAATAAATCTCAAAAAGGAGCCCTTGATAAATTTTTAATAAATAATAAAAATCTTGAATCGAAACATATGGGATGATGTTCTTCAAGTGAACGAGTTACTAATAGAATTGAGTTAGATAATGATAATAATATTCAAGAAAGATTATCTAAGATCAACATTTGTCTCAAGAAAGATTGAATGGATTCGCTATATTATCATTATCAATTGAAATAGAATTATTAAAACAAATTGATTATAAAATAATAATTGATGTCTTCGCATCTGAAAAAGCTAGAAAAGTAGATTTTACATTTAAAAAAAACATATATATAAGATAATTTTTTTTTAAAAAAAAACAAAAGTTCGGGCCTCTCTCTAGAATTTGGCTTTAGGCCTCCGATCTTGTTGAGTCGGCCCTAGTTGGGCAGGCCAAAGCTTTGGCTAGCAAGAGCTTAGGTAATTTCAAGGATCTTATTACTGTACTTTAGGTAAGACAGCTAGTATAGTCAGCCATGCCTGCTTCTACAGGTTATTATTCTAGGACTCCACAGCAGGCTATCACTCATGACTATTAGGGAGTTCCTTCTACACTAGGTGCTCAACCTTCTCTTGACCAAGGTTACTTTATGTCACGACACATCCCGATCATGATGGAGCATGCTAGGTCTCACCTACAAGCAAGCCAATTCCCACCCTAAGGGTATCTATCCTAGCTCTCTAGTCCAAACCATAACCAATATGACACTATACATAACGAAACCTACCCAGAACCTGAAAATCAACTGTACAAAGCTACAATAGATGCAAGGGCATATCATATACATATATCAGTAATCATAATAATATACAAACTAAGAGTGCCTCTACAAATATATAACACTATTGTACAAGGCCAATGTCTGGATACAAAAGATGGCCATTGATGTGTTGTCAAAATATAACACTTTTGATGCCTACAACTTCGGATTTTGTGTGTTCTCTATGCGATATTTATGGTTTTTATGTATTTTTGTGTTTAGTTTTTTAGGAAAGCAGGTTTGCATGACTTTGGGGCAAAATTGCAGAGTTTTCTGGTTTTTGGTGATTTACGAGACCCTCTTCGAGTCATAGAGGTAGTTTGGTGATAAATTCCAGTGAAGGTTGATGTCTGAAGGTTAGCTATACGAGATCTCTATATGAGTCAGTATAGGCAGGTTTCGTGAAGAATTTTGAAGAGGGATAAGTTGAAGTAGTTGAAGCCCATGAGTCTGAAGTATGAGTCGTAAATCAGTTTATGAGTCATGAAGATGGTTCATAGAAGAGAAGTCTAAGATCCCAGAAACTGATTTAGAGTTTGAAGTTGTTTTTAGATCATTTTCATAGAGAGCCATTAGATTTATTGTAATTAGAGTTAGAATACAGTACTTAGAGAGAAAATTTAGAGAATACACTTGTGAATTAATTTGATCTTGAAATATTGTGATTGTCAATCAATTTTGGATTTGCTTGATTCTCAATTTGATTGGGTAAGTGTTTAATTATGTTTTCTCAATTCATAATCTCTTCATCTAAAGCATGAGTAGCTAAATTCACAACTTGGAGTTGTGGAAACCATGAAGATCTAACCAAATAAACTTGGGTAATTTATAATGCTTAGAATGGGTATTTGCATGTATTAATCAATTCTCTTCGTTTTGCATGTTTTCTAGTGGTGGCCAACATTAGAACTTGCCTAGTGTTATTTTCCCGATTAAGGTAGTAATGAATAGGAAAAGAGATTGATTAACAGGATTGGATGATGTGTTCTCGCCTAATCAACCGAATTAGACCAAGGGAAAGTTGACTGGGACTATAAGTAATGGTTAGTATTGTACACTATGGAGATAGTCCAAGTCACATAGTGAAATTCGCCTCTCACCTTTGACCAAAGGGCTTGGTGAACTTAAATTACTGTCCTGCATGCTATAATCTAGTCAAGAATTAGGTTATCCGGTGTTATTGAGTTAGTGAATTATGGGGAACACAATACCCAAGTTGCTCTATTATTGATTCTCTCCTATTACAGGTGGTGTACTTTGTTTTCTTATTGATTACTTCAAACCTCCCCCCTCCCCCGGGGAATCAAGTTGGTTAATTACTTGAACTGCTTGTTTGTGAATTCTCATTAGTCTATGTATTCCTTGTGGGATTCGACCCTAACCCAGATTAGGTTTTATATTTGACAATAACCACTTTATCCTCTAAAAAGGAGGTGCAACTAGGGCGTGATCAACCATTAATAGGAAGGAGACTGCGAAAAAGCTAGAGTTATCGGTGCTCACCAAAAGTCTCATGAGTGCTCCTGAAGTTCCCCAACTCTACTATCACGGCCCGTCCCTAGACCTACACCATGGGAAAATGTAAAAGTAGGGGTGAGTACCAGAAAAGGCACCCAATAGGCATCACATGTCAATCGAGTGACACAGTAACCATATATAACACCCGAATATGAAAAGAACTACAATAGTGTAGCAAAACGAACTTAGATAAATGTATAGGCATGTTTGAAAACCCTTAAACCACCGCTGAGCCAACCAAGGAGATAAACAATGATAATTGAACTAACTCAAGTGATGACCACGATAACCTGAACCAACCCAAGTGATTAACATCGATACCACTGATGAAAATTGCGTAGGCTCATATCATAACTACCCCCAACTGAGGTATAGTGATGTACGTAGGTGCAAGGCCCTAGTATCTATGCTTGTACACCAACTGGAGCCCCATAAGCCCAG
Source organism: Solanum virginianum (assembly GCA_000787875.1). Taxonomy (NCBI): domain Eukaryota; kingdom Viridiplantae; phylum Streptophyta; class Magnoliopsida; order Solanales; family Solanaceae; genus Solanum; species Solanum virginianum. The sequence goes on along the minus strand of DF360445.1, from coordinate 24,439 downwards.
AAGGTACACTCATGCACAATATAGAATTGGTAGATCATTAAAGAATCCCTCAGAACCACCATAGAATCCTATAGAACAATCACAGAGCCCATTTCTACACATCATTAGAACAAGGGTCAGTTGTTCGTGGATATAAGGCCCTAATGTCTATTCTTGAATGCCCCTTGAGCCCCCAAACAATATATATATATATATATATATATATATATATATATATATATATAAAACATTGATCACATCCATTTATATATAATATATACTCCAAAACTCAATTCATAAAAAGTATATTTCTACACATTCCAACTCAAATATGCAAACATTTCAGTTCAGTCTAGGGTATAGAGAAATCCTAGCCTAGCCTACCTGACATCCGACGTCTCTTGATCTGATTCAATCTAGCAAGGTTTTTATTCCCTCCAAATCACTTTCAGATGCTGCTCAATCATTAAAACATAAGTCACAAGATCATTACTGCTAATTTGGCTGTAAAATCTCAAAAAAAAGGGTGAAATTACATTCGTTACAACTAAAATGGGGAAAATCGAGGCCCATGCCCAAAATTCCAAACCAATCCCCAGATATTGATCGCCACATTACCTCGAGTCCATATCCAAAATTTTGGCCCGAAATGGACCCCAAAAGACCAAGAAAAAGCCCAAAAATGAAGTTAAAAACTTTACCAGAAAAATATTCTTTTCACTACTTTCTTGTCCAAAATTCTCAAAAATTGAATAATTAAAATCCTCAAACACCCAACATACCAAAGCATTCCTCTCAAAACGTAGAACAATTCAGACATAAATTTCACTTAATTTAGTTGAGAAATGATCGAGATATTGCAATGCAAAATGTTCACTCATTCTTGATATATCATCAATGAGAAAGTACAGATTTACCTTGGAATACATGTCAAATCCTGAATATGACTTTACCATGAAGTTCCTGCAAAAATTCGAGTCATAGCATTTTAAATCACTCAAATCGAATGAAAAATTAGATCAAAATCGCGGTACGAAGTTGGGAAGGAAAATATGTATATATACCACTAATGTCCTAGAAAAAAGTGCATATATATAGTGATATATGTTGCTGACAGTTCACTGACACATGGTAGAGTTTGATTGCACCATATGGCAGCCCCCAGAATTGCCATATCATCCTTCTCTTTGTTCATTAATCCTTAAATGTCTTTTTCATCATTTCAGGCTCGTTCGAACTT
>DF360445.1:0-23154 GCA_000787875.1 Solanum virginianum | reverse complement strand
CGTTCGAACTTCGATCGCAACTGAATTATGTAACCCTATAGATTTCAACATTTTAGATCTAATGGTATGGTCAAAATTTCAACAGAGCTTCCTACGATAAAGTGAGGATCCCACTTCTTTAAATGTAACTTTTAACGAAAAGTCCTCGGGATCAAATCACATTCGTAAGTCTTCGGTAACGAACGAAGGGTCGCCCTAGACCAAAATTAACATTTCAAAGCTTACCTTGCTATTAAAATTCTCATCTAGGGAATGGTTCTCGAGGGCATTGATGGATTCAACTATTATCCGATTTCAGCGGCCAAATTTATAATCCATGATATAATTGAACCTGACATACTTCTTGCCTAATTCGACCATTCCGGAGCTAATGGAATCGCCAAAATTTTATTCTGAAGTTGTTTACTAGGACTTTATAAGAAAATATATTTTACAGGTATAATATCTCGGTTAACTTAAAAATTCACATAACTCTAGAATAACACCCAACCAATAATCACCCCAATAGTCCCAAGGCCACTATACACATGTTCAAATCAATATAATAACAACAAAACCATAGAAATAATCCAGAGGTTGATTGCACTTTAATTATGGTGACCCAAGATATATGAGAAGGGAGTGTCCCTACTTTTGCATGGATAATCCTTTACAATACCTAGCTAGAGCCATGGTGCCTACAGGTGGAGGCAATAATGGTAAAGGATGTCTATAAAGTGGAGAGGAGAAAATTCGAAAGGTTGTGGCAGATGGAAGGAGGTTATCTATCAAGATAATAAGGCCCAATTTATACTCTTTTATGTAGGACAAAGGTTGAAACATCTGATACTATGATCATAGGTACTATTGTTATATGTGACCAGATGGCTACTATTTTATTTGACCTAGACTTTATTTATTCCTATGTATCAATAAGTTTTGCCTTAGGTTTGGGTGCAATTTGTGATGCGCTTGACACCACCATTCATTTTTCCACCCCTGTTGGCGAGTTGTTATAGTCACATATGTTTATTGTGCTTGCTCTATTTTATTTATGAGATTCCAAACTTGATTGACTTGGTGATTTTGGATATAATCAATTTTGAGGTGAATTTACGCATGACTTAGTCATCCCCCTATCATATAGTAGTTAATTGTCATGCTAAGGCTATTGCTTTTGAGATTCTGCGTAAGGAAAGATTAGAGCGAGAAGGGGCGTACAAGCCCAAGCAGCTAAATTCATATCATGTAGTTGACCTAAGAAAATGGTGGGGTAGGGTTGTTTAATATATTTGGCTCATGTTACAGATGGTAAGGAAGAAACCCCTTTTATTGATTCCATTCCTGTAATACATGGGTTCAAGGAAGTCTTTCCTGTGGATTTGTTTGGTATGTCTCTTGATAGAGATATAAATTCTGCAATGATTTAGAGCCTCGCACGTATCCTATCTCTGCCTTTCATTATTGTATGGCCCTAGCAAAGTTAAGAGAATGTAAGATTCAGGTCCAAAAACTTCTTGATAAGGGTTTCATCTACCTTGGTTCTTCACCTCGAGGTGCAAGGTTTTTTTTGTTAAGAAAAAGTATGGTGGTGTAAGAATGTGTCTAGACTATCTGTTGTTGAATAAGGTCACTAATAAAAACAAGTACCCATTACCCTATACTAATAATCTCTTTGACCAATTGCAAGGTGCATCAGTGTTCTCAAAAATTGATCTCAGATCTGGCTATCACTAGTTAGATATTGGCCCTGAGGATGTGTCTAAGACTACTTTTAGAACTCTATATGGCAGTATGAATTTTTGGTGATATCTTTTGGTTTGACTAATACTCCGAAGCCTTTATCAGTTTGATAAATGGGTGCTAAGTATTTTGAGATTCATTTGTTATTGTATTTACTAATGACATTTTAGTTTATTCCAAGAGTAAGAAAGAGCATGCAAACCATCTTCACATTATTCTGGGTATCCTACAAATAAAAATTGAATGCAAAATTTTTTAAGTGTAAATTTTGGTTGTCCTTTGTTGCTTTCTTAAGGCATATTATTTCAAAGGAATAGGTGATGGTGGATCCCCAAAAGATTGAAGCAGTTAAGAATTGGGTACGGCCTAGTTCGATTACTAAGGTGAGAAGTTTTATGGGGATCACTAGCTACTATCAGCAATTTGTGAAAAACTTTACTTCTATCTCTACCCATTTGACGAGATTGATCCAAAAGAATATGCTATTTGAGTAAACTGACAAGTGTAAGGAAAGCATCCATAAGCTCAAGACTCTTTTGATTACAACCCCAATTCTGACGCTGTTGGTGGAACGTAAGAGTTTTATTATTTACCATAATTCCTTACTAATGGGTTTGGATACTGTGTTGATATAGGATAAAAATGCCATACGGTTAAAGGTTCATGAATGGAACTACCCAACACATGACTTGGAGTTGGCAACGATGATATTTGCTCCAAAAATCTAGCAATAATATCCCTTTGGAACTAAGTGTGAGATGTTTACAAACCATCACAATCTGCAACATGCGTTCACTCAGAAGGACCTAAACTTGAAATAGTGGGGGTAGATGGAATTGCTTAAGGACTATGACGTCACCATCCAATACCACCCAAGTTAAGCTAATATGGTGGCAGATGCATTAATCCAAAAACTAATAAGTATAGGTAGTCTAGCCTTGTCGAATGCGACTAAGCAGCCTTTGGCTAGAGAAATTCAAGCATTGAAGACCAAATTCATAAAGATAGGCATTTCAGAGAAAGGTGAGAAGTTGGCTAGTATTCAATTGAGACCAACTTTAATCGAAGAGATTAAGACCAAGAAGTTTTAAGATGAGGAGTTGAACAAGATTAGAAAAAAAAGTGTTTGACAATGCACAAGATATGCAGGCAAAGTGCTCAATTAAGAATTTGTATTCCCCAAGTAGATAGTATAATTGAGAGAATATTGTTAGAAGCTTATGGTTTGTGGTATCCTATTCATCTAGGTGTGACCAAGATATATTAAGACTTGAGAGAACTATCTTGGTGGCCTAGTATGAAGAAAGACATGGCCAAATTCATGGTCAAGTGTCAAAATTATCAATAAGTAAAATATGAGCACCAAAGGCCAAAAGGCTTACTTTAGAGAATACCTATTCCTGAATGGAAGTAGAAGACAATAGCTCTGGATTTTGTGTGGGTCTCCCTAAGACCCTGAGAAGTTTAATTATATTTGGGTTGTGGTTGACGGGCTAAAGAAGTTAGCCCACTTGACTCCTGTCATAATAGATTATAATGCTCAACGGTTGACAAAAGTTTATATGGAAGATATAATGAGAATGTATGGAGTGACTCTCTTTATTATCTTATATCATGGTACTCAGTTAACCTTTTAGTTTTAAGGGAAGCTACATGAGAAGCTGAGCACACAACTCACTTTCAGCATTGTTTTTAATCCACAGACTGATAGGTAGTCAAAGAGAACTATCCAAGTGTGAAAGACATGTTAAGGGCATGTGTGCTCAACTTTGGTGGTCACTGGGACAAGTTCCTACTGCTATATGAGTTCTCTGATAATAATAGTTATTACTCCAGTATAGATATGGCTCATTTTAAAGCCCTTTATGTAAGAGGATAGGATGGTTTCAGACTGGAGACGTGAACCCTTAGGGTTGATTTGGTAAAGGATTCTCAGGATAAGGTAAGGAGTATCCAAGCTTAGCAGCTCAGAGTTGACAGATAGAGTATGCAGATCTCAAGGTTAGAGATATGCCACTTCAGATCAGTGAATAAGTTATTTTGAAGGTGTCCCTTATGAAGGGTACTATGAGATTTTGTAAGAAGGCAGTGCTCAATCCTCACTATATTATTCCACTTGAGATCTTTGAGTGTGTAGGGCTAGTGGCTTATATATTGTCTCTACGCCTAATTTATTCGGTGTCCATCCAGTGTTTCATATGTCTATGTTGAAAAAGTACCACAAGGATGAAGACTATATCATTAAGTGGGACTTAGTATTGTTAGACAAGAATCTCTAATATGAGAAAGAGTAAGTTGCAATTCTCGATCAAGATGTTTGAAAGTTGAGGACTAAGGAGGTTAAGTCTATGAAGATCTAGTGAAATCATTGTTAGATTGAGGAAGAAATCTGCAAAACTAGGAAGGATATGCAAGATAAGTACCTTCAACTGTTCATTGGTTTAAGCACTACTCTATTCTTATAATAGTCCAATTTTTTTGGTTTAATCACTTGGGGGTCAATGGGGAAGAAAGTTGGACCAGAAAATATTTAGATAGTAAGTTGAAAATTTTAAGTCTTAGCTAATTCATACGAAATCTGAGTCATGAGGTCTAGGAAAACCTGGCAATGGGTTGGCAGTTATATTATAAGTTTGATTATTTGAGTTGATAGGCAGGATGATAAGGAGGTTGCACGGGTTTATAGGACTGAATTCGAATGAGTAAAACTCTAAATATTGATCTTGATGCAAATGATAAATTATTAAATATCATGATTTGAGAGTGTATTGTAAAGGGGATGGGATGCAAGTAACAAAGCTTCTTTCCCCATGCGATCTGCTATGGCGAGATTATTCCCCTGCCATAGTGGGATAACTACAGCCGTGGTGGGATAGACGCTATCTTTGAGAGACCAGGCTTGAATTCTAGAGTTCAAGGCTTGAATTCAAGGTAGGTGATGATTTAGTATTCCCATTTGTGTGATATATGAATGTTAAATACTTTATAGTACTTCTTGTATGTATGTGAAAAGGGGAATGATGACATAAAGCTCATTGATAATCTTTCATGATCTACTTGCGTGCAATGAACCTATTACTTGTTGTGAAAGTTCGTAAATGATTGTGATTGTGATTGTGCTTATTGGATTTAGTGTTGCATTCTGACACATTATTAGATTAGGTGTGATGTTTGGATGCATAACTTATTTAGATGTAGATCCCTTGGGGTACTATTGCTGAATTTGCATTGAGTTTGATGAATATGAAAATGGAATATAGAACATGAATTGTGATTACTGTGTTCTTCTCTGTATATATGATCTGTTGTGTTTTAGTTAGTTAATATACATTTCACTTATTAGAGTAGCTATGTGATCCTACTAGTATATTGTTGATATGTGTATTGATATTGCACTTACTTTTTTTATGACTACAAAGCATTTTCAGGTGGTTACAGAGAGATCTCAGCAGTGATCATTGATTTCAGAATTCAAAGGTAAGCCAACATCTTCCACTATCTTATTCCTTTTGTTTCCAAACTTAGACTTTCATTTATTTACTTGTCTGGTTTATGGATTGCATCCCTATGTGTTGCACTTGTAGTTAGAGCTTTGGTACAATGACGTTCAGTTTCAAGAATTATTTTGTTGTTGATTAGATTTCTATTTGAGTTTAGGGAACTCAATTGGTTTGTTATTTAAAATTACTTATGTAACTTTAAATTGCCTAATTTGTGCTAGTTCAGTTAGTTGGGTTAGAATATTAATTCTCCAATCAAAGAGTTAGCGTCGGTGCCATTCATGGCTCATTCAGGGTCATGACAGTCAATCTTAGTCCAAATTTCAAAAGTTAATGTTAAATGGCTTGAACTTGTACCAAAAGCCTCGAAACTTGAGCTAACCATGCTACTATCCTAAAATGGTCATTTGGAAGCTAATAGAACTGTTAGTATTCCGTCTCGAGGTTGTTTACTTGCATTTTTTTCTAATCAAAGTCAATTTTTCAAGTTATGAAAGCCTTTTAGAAAGAAAAACTGCATAGCCAAATGAACGACCAAGCGACTAAACTATCAATTCTAGCAAGTTATAAATGACTTGGGGTCGCGATAGGAAATCTCTGACTAATGAAAAGGAGATAATAACAGAGAAATGACCTGGATGGTCATTATATCGAGCAATACCTGAACTACCCCTACTAGTATATATATAAAGTTGAAGCTACTTTTCACTGTCAAGTCAAGAAAATAAAGTGAGTGACATTTGGGGGTCGTTTGGTAGCTGCTTAAGGTGCAATTTAATACATGAATAATTTTAGTTATTCATGTATTAAGTTTATATGTTGTTTGGTTTGTAAATTGCATAAAAGTTATTCATGTACTAATTTAATACAATGTTTGGTCGATAGACTTCAAATGATGTATAAAAGTTATTAATGTATTAATTCTATGTGGTGCGTGGTTGTGTTTTAGTAAATCTACATTACTAAAACTCACATAACTTATGAGGAAATTTATGTATAATTTTATGCGGAATAGAAAATGGAATAAGTTATGTTGGTATTAGTTACACATGGATTAAAATAATAAAATTACATATTTACCCCTATCAATTTACTTTCAAAATCTTTCTTCTTTTTATTTGATCTAATTAAGAATTCAACGGGAAAATATTTACATTATATGTAGATCAAAATTGAACAATGTTAACCAAGAATTCTTATTGAATTGGTGTCTTTTTTTATTATGCATTTTTTTAAAAATATTATACTATTTATTTACTTTTTTCTTTTTTTCTAAAGAGTTAGAAGTGTCATGCCCCGAGAGGGTACCCTAGGTGTAACTGGCACTCGGAGACTATTGTTAGCCCCCAAGCGGACCACCTAGTCTCATAGCATTCATTCAATTAGTTCAATTGCAGAAGATAACTAAGAAATAGCAATCTATCAGTGGGCTACAACTATTAATTCAGTCTATCATAAATGAAATATGAGGAAAAAGGACAATCTCAGTGTAAAGAATGGGAATGAGGAAAAGAACCCCAACATCAGCCATCATCAATCTATGTCTATGAAGCCTCTATGACTACAGTCTAAGATGGTACCATAACAGGCCATGGCTACCACAATCAATGAAAATACCTCAAGATAAAGGAATGATAAATATGTCCTCCGAAAGTAACGGAGGACTCACCAAGTCTCTGTTTGGAAATCCGTGAACCTCAACGATTAGGCTACTGAAATCCTCTGTCTACAGATTTTGCATCATAAAATAATGCAGCGCCAAAAGGGCATTAGTAGGTGGAATGTACTGTATGTAAAATAGGCTAAAGTGAATATTATACAATAACAATAGCTCATCAATCACTCATCCTCAACTCAGAGTAAGAAACAGGCTCTATCCCATCACTATCCATCAAAACATCACACTATCACATCAACATCAGAGTACTATTATCATGAAATCTATCTGGAAGTTCCAATTATCGACAATCACCACCTATGAGCCTGTGATGATATAACAAAGAGATGTCGTTGCCACATTCGCCCAATACCTTATCGGGGTAAAGGACAAGCTTGTCGGGGATCCCAAAGAAGTTTGTCAAGTCCTCTGCGAGACAAAGGAAACATCCTCTTTCACGGTCTGATCCTCTCCTATGCTGGCCACATAGTTAATAAGTGCGAGTGGGGCTCACCCTTAGCCATTTCGGTGCTAATACTCCTCCCAGGACTCAACATGCTCATAAGTCTATCAAGACATCAAGGATTTCCATCACTCAGTCCCTATGGGCAAGAACACTCAGCTCATCTCATCATCTATCAAGCTCATCTCATCATCTATCAATTCAAAGAGTAAGATTGTTCCTTCAAAACCAAGGTTCAACCCTATTTAGATTCTAAGAAACACTAATTCCATCAATTCCAGCCATTAATACACTAATCTCAGGACTCAGACTCCAACAATCAACACATTCAGACAACCAAGGCTCTAGACATTACTCCTAAGTTCATTCTTGAAGTATTTAACAAGGAAATCATGCAAACTAAGTAGGCAATCTTTAAAATATCACATGTGAACAGTAAATACAAGTACGATGATCATCAATTTAAAATAATATATATAAATTAAGGTAATCTTCAAGATAATTTTCAAGAATTTCAATTCAAGACTTCTTAACTATCACTATCCTCCTACTATATGTATTGGGACACATGGAAGAACAATTTCATTCTCTGGGTAGCCCTACATACCTGGGATGATGAATTTCTACCTTTTTTTCAAAAATTTGGCCCTGGACTCAAAACCTCCTCTTGCTCTTTTCTCCTTCTCTCAGTTTCTCTCGTTTAAACTTAGAAAAATATAGGTTTTGAAACCCTTTTTGTATGAATTAATTCTTAAGAACATGTTTTGCGACTTAAAAATAGGTTAGGAATGACCAAAATACCCTTCCCGAAATTTAAAAGAAAATTTTTAAAACTGATGTATTGGTCCGCCAAGGGCGCGAACTAATATAATTTCATGAATTTTTGGAAATTTCAATTCCTGTCGAATTTTAAAGAAAAAACTAAAGTGTTACTCCGCGTCACGCCAGGGGCGTGGACTGATATTATCTCGACATTAATTAGCAAAAATTATTTTTCGCTCTGGTTGCTCTTAAATCGAGTCAAGATCATTTCCTCACTTGATTTTCCATGGTGGTCGCAAATCCAGTCTCAAATTTTCCAGCATTGTGCGCATGATTTCTTTTTAGGGGCATTTTGGTAATTTATAGGGTGTTATATCATCTCTCCCTTAGGAGCATTCGTCCTCGAATGATGAGTAAAGGTCGAATAGAAGCAAGAGTAAACTCAAAACTCATCTCATTCCTCACTGGGGAACTCCCAAACTTCCAACTATTCATCCTTTTCTACATTTCTATCTTAGACTCAAGAATGGAATTAGCATATCTAATCAAGGAAGGAATTTCAATAACATTAAGGATAGGGACATTACCTTCAACATCGTCGTCATTTGGCACGAATAGGTGTGGGTATTTGAGTTTCATCGCTTCTTCAGCTTCCCACATAGCTTCCTCAACAAATTGATTCCTCTATAGAACTTTGACAGAGCCTATCTCTTTGTTCCTCAGCTTACGAACTTATTGGTCAAGGATTTGGACTGGAATTTCTTCGTAAGATAGACTATCCTTCACTTTCGTACTCTCAATAGGAATTGCTAAGGCAGGATCCCCCAAACACTTCTTTAACATTGACACATGGAACATCAGGTGAACTCCATCTAGCTCGAAAGGAAAGTCTAGCTCATAAGCGACCTTCCTAATCCTCCTCACAATCTGGTATGATCCGATATAACGTGGATTCAACTTTCCCTTCTTACCAAACATCATGACACCCTTCATGGGTGACACCTTCAAGTACACCCAATCACCCACCTCAAACTCCAAGTCTCTTCTTCCCACGTCCGTATACGACTTTTGATGACTTTGTGTTGTCTTCAAGCTCTCTTTGATAACTTTCACCTTCTTCATAAACTAGTGGACAAGGTCAGGTCCAATTAATTCAGCTTCCCTAACTTCAAATTAGCCAATCGGTGATCTACATCTCCTTTTGTATAACGCCTCATAAGAGGCTATCTGAATGCTGGCATGGAGCTATTGTTGTATGCAAACTCGATCAATGGTAGATGGTCATCCCAATTACCCTTGAAATCGATGACACAGGCTCTCAACATGTCCTCCAAAGTCTGGATACCCATCTATCTGAGGGTGAAAAGTTATGCTCAAATTCACCTTCATACCCAAACCCCTCTAAAAAGGTCTCCAAAATTGAGAGGTGAATTGAGCTTTTCTGTCCTAGATGAAGGACAAGGGAACCCCATGCAATCTCACAATCTCTCGAACGTATAGCCGGGCATACTCCTCAGCTATATTAGTTGTCTTAACTGCCAAAAAGTGGGATGATTTAGTCATCCTATCAATAATCACCCATATCGAATCATGCTGCTTTCAGGATTTTGGTAAGCCTGTGATGAAATCCATGTTGATCATCTCCCACTTCCACTTAGAAATTTCAAAGTTTTGGGTCAGTCCACACGGTCTCTGATGTTCAAACTTAACCTGTTGACAGTTTTGGCATTCAGAGACGAATTCAGCAATGTCCCTCTTCATTCCATTCCACCAATAGACTTCTCTCAAGTTATGGTACATCTTGATAGATCCAGGATGGATGGAATATCTGGAGCTATGAGCTTCAACTATGATCCTACCTCGAACACCATTAACATTGGGCACACACAGTCTGCCCAGGTATCTTAACACCCCATCTCCCCCTTTGGAGAAAACCATCACCTTCTGTTTGTGCATTGCTTCTTTCAATTGGAACAAGACAAGGTCTTGGTCTTGCTTCTACTTCACTTCTGACACTAAGGATGAAGCAAACCTATGTTGAACATTGACCCCGCCTTCATTGTTTTCCTCGAGTTGCACTCCTAATCAAGCCAATCTATGAACTTTCTTAGATAGTTCTCTCTTTCCTTTCTCTACATAGGCAGTGTTACCCATAAACATCCTGCTAAGAGCATCAACAATAATCTTAGCCATACCTGAGTGGTAGAGAATACTCATATCATAATCCTTGAGTAACTCCAGCTATCTCCTCTATCATAGGTTGAGCCCTTTCTGGCTAAACACGTACTGCAAACTCTTGTGGTCAGTGAACACGTCAACATGCACTTCATATAGATAGTGACGCCAAATCTTAAGTTCGAATACCACCGCTGCCAACTCGAGATCATGAGTCAAATAATTCTTCTCATGGATCTTAAGTTGTCTGGAAGCATAAGCTATCACCTTCCCTCTCTGCATAAGCACACAACCCAATCCAACTCTTGATGCATCACAGTATATCAAGAAGTCTCCCATCTCGTCAAGCAAAGTCGAAACTAGGGATGTAGTCAATCTAGTCTTCAACTCTTAGAAACTCTTCTCACATTCCTCAGACCACTTTCTTCTGAGTCAGCTTAGTCAATGGTGCTGACAAGGAAGAGAAGCCCTCAACAAATCTGCGTTAGTAGCCTACCAAACCCAAAAAACTTCTTATTTCTATCGGAGAAGTTGGTCTAAGCCAGTTCTTAACCACTTCAATCTTCTGAGTATCCACCCGAATACCATCTCTCGAAACAACATGGCCCAAGAAAGCCACTGACTTGAGCCAAAACTCACACTTTGAGAATTTTGCATACAACTCATGGTCTTTGAGTGTTTGCAAAACAACTCTAAGGTGATTAGCATACTCCCCTTCATCCTTTGAATATACTAGAATGTCATCAATAAAAACGATCATGAACATATCAAGATATGGTTTGAAGACCCTGTTCATCAAATCCATGAAGGCTGCAGGTGTATTTTTCAACCCGAAGGACATGACCAAGAACTCAAAGTGGCCATATCATGTCCTAAAGGTTGTTTTTGGGATATCACTTTCCCTCACCTTCAACTGATGGTAACTGATCTGAGCTCTATCTTGGAGAAACAGGTAGCGCCCTGAAGTTGGTCAAAGAGATCATCTATCCTGGGGAGAGGGTACTTATTCTTTATAATGACCTTGTTCAACTGTCGATAGTCTATACACATTTTGAGAGACCCATCTTTTTTATGCACGAATAGGACAGGAGCACCCCAAGGTGAGATACTAGGCCTTACGAAACCTTTCTCTAACAAGTCTTTCAATTGTTCTTTCAATTCTTTCAACTCTATGGGGGGCTATTCTATAAGGTGGAATTGAAATGGGTTTGGTCTCGGGAAGGACATCAATCCCAAAGTTAGTCTCCCTATCAGGAGGGACTCCAGGTAGGTCATCAGGAAACACCTTAGGGAACTCATTCACAATCGAGACTAACTCAAGAGTAGAAGATTCAACATCATCAGATTTAACTCGCACGAGGTGATAAATACAACCCTTGGAGATCAACTTTCTGGCCCTAAGATAAGAGATAAATTTGCCCTTAGGGGCAACAGAACTCCCTTTCCACTCTAAGACAGGCTTATTAGGAAATTGAAACTTGACAATCTGAGTTATATAGTCAATATAAGCATAACAGGTTTGAAGCCAATCCATGCCCATTATTACATCAAAATCAACCATATCCAACTCTACCAAGTCAGCTAAGGTGTCTCTACGATAAATAGACACTACAAAATCCCTGTAAAATCTCTCAGCTAAGATAGACTCACCAATAGGAGTAGCAACAGCAAAAGGTTCAAGTAAACACTCTGGAAGAATCCCAAACTTACTGGCTACATAAGGGGTCACAAAAGACAAGGTGGCACCCGGATCAAGCAATGCATAACAATCAATGGTAAAGACTCGAAGCATACCTGTGATAACATCTGGTTTAGCCTCCTAATCCTATCGATTACCCATAGCATAAAGGCACTTCGTTCCCCTTCCTGTACCAGTAGCAGTACCCCTCTATTGGTTGCCCACTAGGGGTGCTGCGGAAGACTAAGCTCTGCTCCTCTTACCTCGCCTCCTCTTTGGACACTCAAAACTGAAGTGACCAGTCTATCCACATGAATAACAAACATCCTTGCCTACACAACACTCACCCAGATGAAGCTTACCACACTTGTCGCAAGGTGGCTTTCCCCTCGTACCTTGGGCCACACTAGCCTGAGATTGAGCACGTGGAGCCTTGAAACTCTGATAACCCTGAGATTTCTGATCATACTTGTTTGGCTACACTGGCGCACTTGCTACAGATGGTGTAGGATGGGATGATATCCTCTGAAAGTAGGACTTGTCATCCTTATTCTTTCTCTGCGGGCTAGGCTCATGTCCCGCTGACTTCGCCTTTTGGTTCATCTACTCTTCTCTATCTTTCTTCTTGTCCTGCTCTGTCTACTGGGCATACACCATTATTCTGCAGATGTCCATGCCTGGAATCAGCAAAGCTGTCTTACACTCTTTCTGCAAATGTCTGCCCAGACCAGATACAAACTTTCTCATCCTTGCCCTCATGTCTTGTACTATCTCTGGAGCATACCTGGACAGCTTAATAAACTTAAGATTGTACTCCTTCACAGTCATCCCTCCCTGCTTCAGATTCATAAACTCATCCACCTTCGCCTTCCTCAACTCTTGAGAAAAGAAGTGGTCAAGGAAGCGGTCTCAAACTCCTCCCATGCTACAAGCTCCGCGTTCTCACCTCTACTCTCCTCTCGTTGATTGTACCACATATTAGCAACATCCTTCAGCTAGTAGGAGGTATGTTCAACTCCCTCAATCTCATCAACATGCATCACCTTCAGAACCTTATACATTTCATCAATGAAGTTTTGTGGGTCCTCTTCTACTTTTGACCCCGTATACACTGGCAGGTTCATCCTCAGGAAGTCTCTAAGTCTGGTGGCAGCTGAGGGCTCCTGTGAGCTACAACTAGGAGCTTGAGGACCTTGGTTATTACCCTGGGAGGCCACCAATTAAGTCATCATGGTGATGGCTCCCCTAAATTCTGCCTCGGTAGTGGGAGCTGGCTGGGGCTTAGCAGGGGGTGCCTGTGGGACCTCAGTATTCCTAGCAGGGCGTCCCCATCTCCTTGCCTCCATCTGAACTGGGGCCTCAGGTTAGGCATTCTTAATAGTTGGGGTTGCGGTATCTCTCTGAGCGGCTGTTCTCTTTGGCGGCATTTTCTATAAATGTACAACGCATGAGTTAATATGAGATTTCCATGGAGGTAAATTCTGCCGCATGAATTCAGATCATAAAAGAAGGGTAACTCTTCCTAATGTCCCATAGCCTCCTGCTTATGAAGTGTCATGCACAACACACCAATAAACAAGACCCTACTAGATATGGCTTCATAGACTCCCTAGGACACTCAAACTCTGGGCTTTGATACCAAGCTTGTCACGCCCCGGGAGGGTACCCTAGGAGTAACTGGCACTCGAAAACTATTGCTAGCCCCCAAGCGGACCACCTAGTCTCATCGCATTCCGCCCCGGGAGGGTCCCCTAGGAGTAACTGGCACTCGAAAACTATTGCTAGCCCCCAAGCGGACCCCCTAGTCTCATCGCATTCGTTCAATCCGTTCAATAGCGGAAGATAACCAAGAAATAGCAATTTATCAGTGGGCTACAACTATCAACTCAGTTTATCATACATGAAATATGCGGCGAAAGGACAATCTTAGTGTAAAGAAAGGGAATGAGAAAAAGATCCCCCAACATCAGCCATCATCAATCTATGTCTATGAAGCCTCTATAACTATTGTCTAAGATGGTACCATGACAGGCCATGGCTACCACAATCAAAGAAAATAACTCAAGATAAAGAAATGATAAATATGCCCTCCAAAAGCAAGGGAGGACTCACTAAGTCTCTATATGGAAATCTATGAACCTCAACGATTAGGCTGCTGAAGTCCTCTGTCTACAGAATCTGCAGCATAAAATAATGCAGTGCTAAAGGGGTGTTAGTATGTGGAATGTACTGTATGTAAAATAGGCTAAAATGAACATTATACAATAACAATAGCTCATCAATCACTCATCCTCAACTCAGAATAAGAAACGGGCTTTATCCCATCACTATCTGTCAAGACACAATGACATCAGCTCATTGATCACTCAACATTAACTCAGAGTAGGGAACATGACTCTATCATATCACTATCCTTCAAGACATCACACAATCACATTAATCTCAGAGTACTATCATCATGAAACCTATCTAGGAGTTTCTATAACCAACAATCACCACCTATGAGCCTGTGATGATACAACGAAGAGATGTCATTGCCACATCCACCCAATACCTTGCCGGGGTAAAGGACGAGTCTGTCGGGGATCCTAAAGAAGTTTGTCAAGTCCTCTGCGGGATAAAGGAAACATCTGCTTTCACAATCCGATCTTCTCCTATGCTGGCCACGTAGTTAATGAGTGCGAGTGGGACTCACTCTTACCCATTTCGGTGTAGATACTCCTCCCAGGACTCGACATACTCATAAGTCTATCAATACATCAAGGATTTCCATCACTCAGCCCCTACGGGCAAGATCACTCAGCTCATCTCATCATCTATCAACTCAAAGAGTAAGATTATTCCTTCAAAACTAAGGTTCAACCCCATTTAGATTCAAAGAAACACTAATTCCATCAATTTTAACGATCAATACACTAATCTCAGGACTCAGACTCCAACAATCAACTTTACATTCAGACAATCAAGGCTCTAGACATTACTCATAAGTTCATTCTTGAAGTATTTAATAAGGAAATCATGCAAACTAAGCATGCAATCTTTGAAATATCACATGTGAACAACAAATACAAGTATGATGATCATCAATTTAAAATAATATATATAAATTAAAGGTAATCTTCTAGATAATTTTCAAGAATTTCAATTCAAGACTTTTCAACTATCACATCCTTCTACTACATGTATTGGGCACATGGAAGAACAATTTCATGCTTTGGGTAGCCTTTACATACCTAGGTTGATGAATTTCTACCTTTCCTTCAAGAATTTGGCCCTTGACTCAAAACCCTCCTCTTGCTCATTTCTCTTTCTCTCAGTTTCTCTCGTTTAAACTTAGAAAAATGTGGATTTTGAAACTTTTTTCGTATAAATTAATACTTAAGAACACGATTTGGGACTTAAAAATGTGTTGAAAATGACCAAAATACCCTTCTCGAAATTTAAAAGAAAAATTTTAAAACTGATGTACTGATCCGCGACGCGCCAGAGGCGCAGACCAGTACAATTTTGTTAATTTTTGGAAATTTTAATTTTCATCGAATTTTAAAGAAAAAACTAAAGTGTTACTCCGTGTCGCTCCAGGGGCTCAGATAGACACTGTCCCGACATTAATTAGCAAAAATTATTTTTCGCTCCGATTGCTCTTAAATTAGGTCGAGATTATTTTCTCACTCAATTTTCCATGCTGATCGCAAATCCAATCTCGAATTTTCCATCGGAGCTTTGAAAGATGCGTTGTGCGCACGATTTTATTTTAGGTTTCGATAATTTCACGGGGTGTTACAGGAAGTCTTTCCACCTTCAACTAATTGAATCAGTGATTAATTTAAATTATATAATATATGTGTTTATTTATTTATTTATTTATTTATTAATAACGTATATTAAATTACAATAAATTAAATATTCAACAAGCAATAATTTATGTATTGTAATTTCTACATGACAAATACTTACATAACTAACACATGCATAACTCTAATCTTTTTTATTGATCCATTTTTTTATCAAAAAATATTTTTTAACCAAAATATAATTTTGGTATTTGAAGTTAAAAATAGCTTTTGAGGAAAAATAAATAAATGAATAAATTGGGAATATTTAAAATTGAGAATGAGTTATTTAATTTTGCGCTTTTCACATATGTTTTATTAAAATTAAGGGTAAATTTATTTTAAAGTATAATGAGGGGTATATTTGGATCGAAAGTATAATGAAAGGAGTATATTTAAATTGAAAGTACAACGATAGATATATTTAGACTATTTCTAATAATGCAAGGGCATATTTGACCTTTTTTTTGTTATTGTATTGGGTATAATAAATATTAGCTCACTAAACATTTGATAATGAAGAAATAAGAATTAGCTTAATTTCTTTTGAATTCTACATAACTACTGCATAACTAATCTTGTGTAACTAAACCTTGCATAACTAAACGTTGCATAGTTAATACCTACATAACTAATACTTACATAACTAAATCTTACACAACTATCATCTGCATAACTAAACCCTACATAATTAATACCCAGATAACTCTAAGTGGTAAGCAAACGGCCTCTTATTGCATGGGAGAATCTCATTAATATTATCATGCTATATAATTTTTTTTAAAAAAAATAAAAAGGGAGCAATAATGGAGAAAAAGTGAAAAACTAAAACCACTATTGACATCAATCATGCACACTCTCTTTTTGTTTCTTCTGTAATCCCTGCCTTCTCCATGCCACCAGACACTTCATTGGTTAAGGAGGACAAAAAAA
Source organism: Solanum virginianum (assembly GCA_000787875.1). Lineage (NCBI taxonomy): Eukaryota > Viridiplantae > Streptophyta > Magnoliopsida > Solanales > Solanaceae > Solanum > Solanum virginianum. The sequence goes on along the minus strand of DF360445.1, from coordinate 6,431 downwards.
AAAAGAAAAAAAAATTATTTTATTTATCTTGCTTTATGCGATACTGTTATTAGTTAATTTTTAAACAATTATTATATTTTTATATTTAATAAAATTTAAACTTTAAATTATTTATTTATAATAGTTTATAATTATATAAATATTTATGACTTATTTTAAATTATAAGTGCATCTCCAATCCATAAAATCAAATATTACTCTAAAATACTGTTGGAATTATTTTGTGTAAATCAACTCCAATCCACTGCATCAAATTTATAAAACAAAAAAAATCTTTCTCTCTTATTATTATTATTTTATAATTCTTATTTCATTTATATTTCCTTATTTCATAAAATAAATTCTTTCTAAAATATTCACCATATATAATTTATATTATTTTCTTTTATAGTTGTTTAATATAGAGTTATTTTATGCCATAATTTTTTACATAATATAAAATGCTAGCAAATAGTATACGTAATAATGGATAACACAAATAAAAGTGAAATCATTTATTAAATATAATTAAATAAATATTATACAATTGAAAAAATTATTTTAATTTATACATAAATAATATCAAAGTTTCAAGATTACTATGTTGCTCTTGTAATTGCTCTATTAATGGATTACGTAATTCAAACTGAAGTTCTTTGTCCTTAATTTTTTTATATCAAGATATAAATTATTGAGATCAATATATTCATCTATTGTCATTTCTGCAGTCATAGTAGACCTTCCAATGCATCTTGAATTGGTGGATTAAGATCACGTCCTCAATTATCATGTTGTGCATTATAACATGAAGTTAATATATCATATAACACTTCTTTTCTCCAATAAACGTGGCAACCCAGCGATAATTGCAAAACTCTAAATGGACATTCAACATCTTGTTAAGTGTTTATTTTTAATTTATATCAATTATTACTTTATTGAATGTTTATTATTTTCAATTATTTGAAAGTACATTGTATTATTTATCTAATAATTTATATGTTTGCATCTTTAACTTTTGTGAATGGTTAATTATAGTTATATCCAGTTATAATTTATAGTAGAATTAACATAAATTTAAAATAAAAAAGAGTCACATAGAGAAAAATTCATTTATAAAAAAGTCAACTTTTATATCTAAAATTAATATTATAAAAATTTACATAAAAACAATGATAAATATACAAGAGATTTAATTAAAACATATAATTTATATAATATTTAATTAAAATTTTGTATAATAAAAAAATATTAAAATATTCAATAAATTGAATTTGTGTGATGAATAGTGTTACACCAATTTGGTGTAATACTATTTACACACTAAAATATAGAATTTGATATTGAATTGAAGCTTCAAAATATTATAATTTATACCAAATAGAATTTAGGGTAAATTTTGATGTTGAGCTGAAAATGGTGCAAATATTTATTTTTTAAAATTCTTAAATTTCATATTTAATCAAACATCATAAATTGAGACAAACGATCATATTTCTATTTGACCTAAAAAGGGGTCAACTTGTGGTTTGATCTTTTGTTATTTCTGATTATAACTCCTCATCAAAACAGCATATTTCTTAAAGAAGGAGCTAAATTTGATTGATTCAAATCATCATTTTACATAAACACTCTATTTTATTTCATTTTGTGCGTTTTAATTTAATTGGATAAGAATTCAATAATATAATATTTTTTTTTTGAATTTTGTGATTTTAAGCAAAAAATATATGTATATTATTAAAATATCCTTCGAATTTCATAATCTTCAACCAATTATTATAACATTAAAGTTAAAAGTTCAAAAGAAATATAGAAAATAATCTTTTAAAAAAAGTAAACATCTATATAATGACCCTTTTAAGTCATTTTTGCGTATCCACCTTCTTTTCATTGCTCATTCCTATATCAGCCTCAAGTCATTTATAACTTATTGGCATTGACAATTCAACCGCTTGACCGTTCATTCGAATTTTGTGCAGCTTTTCATACCTTGAAGTTGTTATAACTTATAACTTGAAAAGTGGACTTCAGTCAAATGCAAGTACATGGTCTTCAAATAGAATTTTGACATTTTCATTAGCTCCGGAATAACTAAATCAGGCTACGAGCATGATCAGTTCGAGTTTTGAGCTTTTCTATGTGAGTTTAAACCATTTAGCATTTTAGTTTGTTATATTTGACCTAAAGTTGACTTTGATCATCGTGTCTGAATAAAAATTTTAATAGAGTGGTTAGCTTCAAAACATCAAGTTTGGTCTAGATAATCTTTCATTTAGTTCCCGAGGCTTTTGAACTCATTTCGAACCTCTTTATGGATTTTGGTCAAAATGGTCTTTGAGGGTGAAACCCACTTTCAATCATACCAACCTCGTATGAAAATTTTAGTTACACCATTGAGTTTGGAATGTCAAATTTGATGGGAAGCATAATTTATTTACTCATATGGAGCTTTTAACAAATTCCGAGCACCCATAAAAAGTTTGGAATTAACCAAATCAACTGATATAGCAGTACCCCCTTCCTCTTTATATTCATGAGCTGCGGAGCTTTTTCGCGAAAGCTAGGTAACTTGACCTCCGCTTTCACGGAGGGGGTGGTGTTTGCCTTTCTGCATTCGTGATGGCTCCTCCGCATTGGCGAAGGGATAACTGTTTATACTCCATGTTCGCGGAGCTTATTTGGGGTTGGTCTTTTTAAATGAAGACCAAACATGATCAGCTCATTTTTGCAACTTGAAGGGGTGATTTCTCTCTTGTTTAGAGTTCAAATTTAGTGACTCAAAAGGCTAAATTATGAGGTTTTTCTGAGAGAATGTCTTGGTATAGTCGGAATTAATTCTTGAGGCTCGATTTTGAGGTAAATATTGTGTTTTAGTTGTTGTCCCAAGTGTGTTCTTAGTTTACTTTGGGAAATTATTACATGGTTTTAATTGAGCTGTTCTGAGCCCATATTGTGCCCCATTTTGGACACAAGTTTGAAAAACTATTAAAAACCTTTTTATGGAGTTAATTTCAGATTCTCAGTGCAGGTCTCATATTCTCTGTTTCATTTCTGTTTTTTATGATTTGAGCGTCAAGGCGATCGTAATGATATTGTGATTCTGCTTTGGATAGTGTGGCAGCGTTCCGAGTCCAATAGGAAGGAAAAAACTTAAGTGGAGTGACTTGGAGTGCACATGTTCAGCTTATAGGTAGGCTACAACTTCCGTTCTTTTTTACTGAATTAAGATATATGAATTTATGTGAATTTTCATAAATGTGGGCAGAGAATTAGCTAAGTATGCCTTTTTCACTAGAATTTCTGTTTTTAGGCCATTTTTAAATAAAACAGATACTTTTACTGTTATTATTGATTTTCTATACCTTGTATCCTATCTTGTATGTGATTTCTGTGCATAAATTGAGCATGTTGGCCTAAGTTTAGGGTTAGGCTAGCGAAAACTATGGACTTGCGATCTTTCTACACTCAATAGGAATTAATTTCTCTTCTCGTCATCATTGCGGACGGCTTAGATCTTTGTATACTGATATAACAGACTTGATAGAGATGGACCTTACATAGGCAGTAACGTTGTTTCTATGAACCCAATTTCACAGCTTCATCTATTTCATTGACACGACATAGCCCTTGTTCTGTAATTTGATTCGTAATAATATTTTTGATTCGAGTGGATGGAGTTTTTGGTAAGCAGTTAATATGACTACTCTCAGCGGTCACCTTGATACTTTGGCAGTCATTTGGATTTATGCTATGACCTTGGCACCACTATTACCTTTTAACGAGCATCCGAATTTAAGCTCCAGCCTCAGCATCAGTGGCTTACAATGAACATTTGGATTTACGTTATGCCCTTGCCTCCAGAGATACTCTTAGAGAGCACCTGGATTTATGTTCTGGTCTTGACTCTAGAAATGCTTTCGATGTGCATCCAAATTTATGCTCTGGCCTCGTCAAATTTTCCCCCGACAACGTGAGTTTGCAATAAAGTTCTAGTTCTATGATTTAAATTTCGAGTTGTGGATCTAGTTCATAGTAGATTTTGCTATTTTGATGCACCTGGCATACTTATGGGGCTCATTCGAATTATTCCAATCATGCTCACGGTTGTACCTTTTGGACTTATAGGTGCTGTTTGGAGTTAGTTAGTTAGTCTTTAGGGTTTCTTTACACCTGTGTGCATACTTTTACAGCTTTCTGTTCTTGCACTTTATGGTGTTTCATTCTAGTATTTTCTATTATATTTACTGTTATTACTCAGTCGGCCTATGATACCTACTAGTTATCTTTATCTAGTACTTATATTACACTTTGCATCTGCTTTAGTGATGTAAGTTCGAGCATTAGTCATCAACTTGGTTATTCGAGTCTACAATAGTCATATCTGGAGACAAGGGTGAGCACTTGGTGTTTAGGATCATTAAAGTCTCCTTTAATTTATGTGTCCCGTCTTTTGTTATTTTAAGATTAGTCTATTATGTATCTATTTTATTTTGGCTCACTTTTGAGGCTTATTTCTATTTTGTAGTAGTTTTGTACTTGTGACTTCCAAATTTTGAGATGAATGTAGTTTGTTTCCATTCTTTTATTCAGTTGATCTCTTAAACTGATTGCTTTTTGCTTAATTTTTGTCCTTAAACTCATTACTAGTAGTTTCAAGTTACGAATTGGCTTACCTGTTGACAGTTATGATAAGTATTATTACGACTTGAGAAATTAAATTGTGACAAAAGAATAAGACATGTAAATTGAAATTAAAAAGAGTATACCATCTCAAAGAGGTTTATTTTCAAGTGTAATGAATAATATGATTGTAAGTTATTGTACATATTATTATAATGAAGGGCATGTAGGGACAAACTAAGAAGATATGTATCCATATAAGGTTTTGGACCTATGAATTAATATGAACACACCATGTGAATGGGGCATTTAGTTTCTAGAAAGAATGTTTTGGATTTGAGTCGATTAATTAATTCCTTCTAGTCTGAAAAAGCCTTTAAAGACAAATAGTTCAACGCTCGTGCTTGAAAGTAGAATCACCAACAACCCCACAAACCCTACCATGAAAAGAGGGGTGCATTCTTAAGGACCAATTTTTGAGTGTAAAATACTCCTTTTATCTTTGGTGGTTCAATATTGACATAGACATAGATACCTATAGTTATAAATTAAAGGTAAGTTAAATATATTAAAATATTATTTTATTTTATCTTTTTAAACGTGTCACGTATAATGAAATCAAAGTGTTATAAAAGAAGGGATCATTTTTCTTTAAACATATTTCAAAGAAAGTAGGTCTTTTTTTTTTCAAACGGAGGATAGTAATAAATAGAATAATAATTTTATTATATCATCATTTGAATATAGTAAAATTAAAGTTTTGAAAATGATTATATTTGATAATAAGGGTAAAATGTAGATTAAATAAATTATTTTTCGAATTGAACAGAAAAATAAATATTTATTTTTAATATAATAGACAAATAAAATTAGATAAAGCCAGTAGTTTATTTGGCCCACATCTTTTCACCTTTGATTGAGATTGAGTAATTTTGAAAAATCATGAATTACCCTGCCATTAATATAATATTTGAAAATTTCAAGAAGATTAATTATTTTCACATTCAAAGAGTATACTATTTATATATTTTATGTATATTTTTTCTAACTTAATGTACTGTATATTAATATAAATAAAGGGTAAAATGATAAAGTTTATTAGTGTGTTAAACTTTTCTAATTATCGTATAAAATGAAAAATGTTCATATAATATAAGATAGAGATAGTATATTAATTAAGCTTCTTAATGTTGAACTTATTTAACGATATTTATGAAATTGAGTCTTTTAAAAGAGGAATACGTAAATAAGGGAAAATTTGAAAAAATAAAAATGAGTTTCTTCTTGGCAACAAGTACTTATCTTTGGATCATAATAGAAAACCTTCCACTACCGGAAGAGATGAAATGTAATTTCTTAATTAATTTTTTGATTAACATATCAAATGCTTAAAAATGACTTTTTATGGAGGGAAAGGGTAAGTGATGGGTGGATGATATTATATTCGAACTAGGACATTATTTTCTAGGGGTTGGAGCCCTAATTAATGGAATACTTGATTATTCTCTCTTTATGATTAATATTAATGAAGCATTGGTTTACGTGATCACATGGGTCTTATTGGACTCTCCAAATCTTCAAAAAAGTAGCCTCCAATTATTGCCTACCCACATAGGCTCGGTCTCCAAATATCCTATATTAATTTAATTTTTGACATGTTTTTAGTCTTTAAAATTCAAGATCATTGTTTTTTTTTTTTTAATATTTATTGTATTTTTTTTTATATTTTTAGGAGATAAACTATACTATTTGTAAAGTTACATTTATGATTTCACAAAAAATAATAATAAAAAGTATAATTTAAATTATGTTCTTAAATATTTTTTTTT
>DF360446.1:34589-60233 GCA_000787875.1 Solanum virginianum | reverse complement strand
GTAAAGCAGGAAGGACATATATATATAAGAATAACAAACTGAACATAGGCATAGGATTTAATTTCTGTGCAAGTATCAAAGAAGGGTTTTATCTTATTTTTAAAATGTCGAAGGAACATGTGTGTATTTATCAAAATACCTTGCAAAGGCTTAACGGACCGAAAAGATGGCATCCTCCAATCTCGCGCCATACCACAGCGTCACACCAGATAGTTTAATCCCAAAAATCTCCAACGTGATCATAAATATAGGATGTGTGAGTCAACGTCCCAGTACTCAAACGCATCACACCAGATAGTTCAATCCCAAAATATCTTCAACACACAAATCAGATGGGTAGGATGGTGAGCCGGCGTCCCGGTAATCACAGATCCTACAACAAATATGGCTTAGAGCCACCAAACCGAAGGCCCAATCACACCGTATACCGCTAAGCGAAGCCGACCTTTGGGCTGAGCCGACCCCGCCATATCCAACCAACTCCGAAAATATATATATATACATAGTATAGTACGCACGACCATAACTGGCCCAAGAATCAGTGAGCGAATTTATAGAGGCACGAACAGAGTAGAGAAGATCATGTATATAAAAAGGTCATTTCTCAAGTTTAAATTAGTTACATATGGTTTGTCAAATTCAAACGTGGTTACATGTTCTTAGTTGGAAAACAACTTTACTTATACCAAATTATTATATATACATGCTTCACCTTAAATTCCTCTATTATTCCCAAAGAGTTAGTACATAGGTGGTTTCAAATTTGCAAAACTTTCATAGGGCTCAAAACTAATTAATTTACATAGTACGCAAACGGGTTATATGTTGGACATATCAAAATTCACAAGTGTCAAACGGATCAATTTTACGTGGTTAGCAAATTTGACAAACCTTATCCATTAGCTCTAAATAGCAAACTTTTCATGTCTTGGCAACTTACATACTTGTAAAGCTTATTGGGACTTGTAGAAAGTATAGTACTTTAAACATGTCAAGTTTTCTTATTTTTGCAATTCACGTCATTACTAGAATTGACGGGCTTAGGAGTCAAAGATCATATGGATGGAGAATGAAAGAAGATCTTTCCATAGGTCACTTATAGTACCACCTACTTTACCTAGTTTGCACAAGTCAAAGATTGGGGCGTAAAACCAAACATAGGTACCAAAGTAAACTAAGGACAAGTGTGAATCTTGTTCATGAATCATATTCAAATTATCATGTCGAAAGTTTAAGATGCTTTACATACCTCTTTTCTGACGCTAACTTCGCTCCAACAACAACTCAATCCAACTTTATTCTCTCGAATGCTTAACGTCTACAATTTTTCATAATAATGCCATAATTAATTTCTCTTCATTAAGGACTCCAACTTTCAAGCTTTTCATTAAAAATTCTACGGTAATTTCAGCAGCATAACCCCTTAATTTAGGCCATCCCGGGATTTATTATGGTCCCATTTCATCAACAACAACAACAACAACAACAACAACAACAATCACATAACAACAATGTAGCATTCTAAGTTCCAAAACCTCCATAAGTCGCTAACGAACTTCATTATTTAACAAAACTGAAAACAGGGACTGCACACTTATTCCGTACATATATAACACCTTTAACCACTTCCACACACTCCAAGAATCCAATTATGTTATTCAAGCATCAAATTAAACTTTAAAACATCGAAGCGCAACATTTCCCATTTTTAATTAAAAACTGAAAATCTGGACAGCCATCAACCTTTATACATACATAACATGTTCAAATACCTTTACAAGCTTCAGAAATGCAATTATATCTTTCTAGCGCTAACCAAAACCTTAAAACGCTAGAACACACATTTTTACATTCTTATCAAATTATCCAAATCTTGACAGCCCATAAGTTGTGCACGTACTTGACTCACTCCTGAACTTCTATCCACCCCAAAAAGCACAACACAATGCTGTAGCGCTCAACATACACTCCTAGCGTCAAAACGCTCAAATTCTTCACTACAAGGGCTTAATTTCGACCAAGCAATCAAGAATGCATACCAACCATTTCTAATGTTACTTTCACCCTACAAGAATTATTTTCAAGCTAATTAAACCCTCATACATGAATTTAAAACAATAGAACCCTATTTACATTCATATGTTCCAAATTCAAACTTGGCACCTCATAACCCCAAAACTCATTCATTCAAGCTACTTTTCTTGGTTATTCTCCTCATTTAACAATCCTCAAGTCATTTACAAGCTTGAATTTAACTCAAAAGAAGAGGAATTTGAAATTACCTTTTCAACCCTTCAAACTTCACAACTTCGATTATGAATTTCCACGTATTTTCTTGATGAACTATTGCTTTTACGATGCTTGGGGGATCCAATATACTAGGCTTAAAACGTTAAAATTGAAGAAGAAACAAAATTCAACAATTTCCTAAAATCTACTGTAGCAACCCGAGAGGGTTGCTACTGTAGATGAAGGTTTCCATGGTTTTTCTTGAAGAAAGAATGAGAAATGTCTAGAGTTCTCTTGAATACTTATGTATATATATATATATAATTTAGGTCAATGACACTTTAAACAAATTAATATCTTGGTCAAATATAACTTGGACCAATCACATGGTCACACCCTCAAAAAAAAATTCTAGAAACACTTGATAATTCTTGAACCAGTAATTAAATTGCCCTTAACAAATTTTCAAGTCTTGAACATGTGTACATGTACCACAACTTCGATTATGAATTTCCACGTATTTTCTTGATGAACTATTGCTTTTACGATGCTTGGGGGATCCAATATACTAGGCTTAAAACGTTAAAATTGAAGAAGAAACAAAATTCAACAATTTCCTAAAATCTACTGTAGCAACCCGAGAGGGTTGCTACTGTAGATGGAGGTTTCCATGTTTTTTCTTGAAGAAAGAATGAGAAATTTCTAGAGTTCTCTTGAATACTTATGTATACATATATAATTTAGGTCAATGACACTTTAAACAAATTAATATCTTGGTCAAATATAACTTGGACCAATCACATGGTCACACCCTTAAAAATAATTCTAGAAACACTTGATAATTCTTGAACCAGTAATTAAATTGCCCTTAACAAATTTTCAAGTCTTGAACATGTGTACATGTACTCCCATATAAGTTACACCTATTTATTTTAATAATATGATTCCCTTATTCCGAAATTTCTAAAAGTGACACATATCCTCTGAATTTCCCAGAAATAGTAACATTAATTCCAAGTGTCTTCATTGGCCCAACGTACCAAAGTATGGGTTCTAACATCCTTCCCCCCTTAAGGACATTCATCCTCGAATGTCATACTAATCATGTGAGTATCAGGTTTCATACGTAACACTCCTCAATAATAGCTTACATATCACACTTTATACTTAATGAAAAGAGTTACCTTAATTGACGCTCCATCCTTGTTACCAAGACAACGGTATTTGCTTCTAAGATTTCATAAAGGAAATAAAAGAATACTAGCTTTTACCTTGCCGGCTTCTTTTCCTAATTTTCACAGCTGCCATAGGGCCCACTTACTGAATTCAAGACAACACCCTTCGGGAAGGCAGTCTCACCTTCGCTCACACCAATCCAAAAAGTTTCCTATCAGACCAAACAGCTTTTATCATACCCAATTAACTATAATGTTGCAGGTTTTAGAATTTTCTTTCAATTCATTTATACACCATCTGAATTCACACAGTAATCCCAAAAACATAGCAGTAGACATAAGTTCAGTGTCCCACCTTCTCTTAATACAGTGATATAAAAGAAGTTTAGACTAATTAATATCACATGAAACAATAGCAAACTATTTACTCACGATTACACGCCTTCTCTTAATACAGTGATATAAAAGAAGTTCAGACTAATCAATATCACGTGAAACAACAGCAAACTATTCACTCACGATTATATGTCCAAAAGTGTCCAAACCTGGGCTGTAACAGCAGCAACATGCATGAGACTCTGCTCAAAGCAATTCTGTTTCTCACTGGTAGGTAGTAACTTCGCTCCAACAACAACTCAATCCAATAACAGCAGCAACATGCATGAGACTCTGCTCAAAGCAATTCTGTTTCTCACTGGTAGGTAGTTTCTTCCTTAAGCCCTAAATCAGTTCATTAGTGTGAATACTTAATAGGAAAAGTAGAACGCATATCAACCAACAAGAGAAAAGAACATAGAGTGACCCTGGCAGAGAAGGTCTTACTTGGGAAATAGAAATCTGCAGGTCTGACAATCATTCAACCCAGACTACATGTAACCAATGATCAAAACCACGAACAGCTTAAATAAGAAGACCAAATAAGAAGACTTCCTAACCTCTTGATCAACCTTAACTGTGTCACTTATTATCTGCATTGAATCTGTACACTTGATTCGTTTATGTCGATCAAACTAACTGAGTGGCGAGCCGAAGTAGTACAGATGCATAGCTGAGAACCCGGTCATATATTTGCAAAAAATTCCCTTGGTCTAACTTCCCACAAACACCATTTGCTGTCTCAAATTGATCAAACGTTCATAATTTACAATCGAATCAAACTTTCCTGCTTAACAAACTTATCAAACTTTAAATCTTACCAATTTCCCTTTATCCTTACCACTTGATAGATTCTTTAGAACTTACTAAGAAGCATCTTAAAACAAAATCATCAACACTGTTATTCCTGGAGCCATTGGACTTTTGGTTTCAAACTAACTTATTTCTTTTTAAACTCTTACCCACACTGCTTATTTTTTTTAAAGATATTCGCCTAACTGCATCGCTCATTGCTCAGAAGGAAGACTAAGAACAATTATGAAGCATATTTGGCTACGGTTTCAAGAACGAGATTTTTCCACTATTGTCGCACTTAGCTGGAACTAAAGAGAATAATAATTATACCAACCATGGTTACCATATTTTTTCCCACTTACCAGGTCTTTTTCACTCTTACAACCCTTTTAGACTTTAGTGTTTCCAAGCTTACCAGATTCCTTTAACCTTTCAAACATACTTAATCTTAATGAGATATAGGTTAAATATAAATAGATTACCATAGGAACAATGTTTTTTTTTCCAAAATTTGATATAATATCAAGCACTTTCTCCAACTTGTAACTAGTAATTATTACTCAAGTCAGGGTCTAACATGAAGTTCTGAATAGATTATAAACATGATGAACTATTGCTTTTATGATGCTTGGTGGTCAGGGTCTAACATGAAGTTCTGAATAGATTATAAACACACGACATTAGACTTTTTCATTGAAGTGATAGAAATCTTTATCCCACAATGGCAGTGTAAGCATTCAGGTGGGTTTTCTGACATCCCTAGCTTATGTTAACATTTCAACACCATTAGGTATCTCAGCATTATCTGATAGTCGCTTACAATTCAAATTCACTATCACCATTAGCATGTCTCACGAATCCAGCTTTAAGGTCAAATGAATAGAATAGTGTACTCGTTCTATTACATTCAATGGAACAACAAAACCTTCCTCCACAATTACTAGTTTACACAGGTAGTTTTTATTACAAATTCCCTCAGAAACGCCCCAATTTTTTCACCACGATAACTAACCTCTCCTATGCCATTATCCAAGTCTCATTATTTTTTTTAACAGATGGGAAGACCTTACCTGAAACCTCGGCCTAACCGCATCAACTGGAACTTTCCACAATTATATGTATATATATGAGCCTGCAAAAATAAATTTAATTACACTGCTCTAGTGCATGTGCAGCCTTGCAATTCCTTTGCATACTTAGTTATTACCTTCCAACTACTTTATCGGTTGATCAAACACTTTTTCAATAACCTGCTACAGCAACATTAGTATCGAACCCATAATCTACCAGAAACCAAAAACATCAAGAGTTGAACTCTTTCTTGTGATGAACTGATCACTTATTACACTACAACCACTATTTCAGACTTTCTCCTTTAACTTGTAATACCGATCCATAAAATGACCTTTTGCCCATATTTGAGCTACTACCTATAGCAAACTTTCAACATTAACTCTTGACACCATAGAGTAAGCTTGTGTTCCATTGGGAGCTTAATTTAACTATTAGATAGTCTAGGTATAATGTATATATGCCGTGTATGTGGGGCTTAGCCACCAGTTTGAATATTCTGTACATATGCTGTGTTTGTTAGGCGATTTAACCGCAGTGGTGACCTTGTCGGTCCGCATATATTTATATAGCCATGTCTGTTAGTTCGCTGGAAATTTTTCTATTTTAGGTGGCTAGTCAATGAAACAGAGGAAACTCTATCGAAATTTTCATAAATGAATAGTAACCTATATCAGAGTCTGGTTTGATTATGTGGTTTGGGCGCCCCAAACGGGTGCCAATCACGGCCCATAGGTTGGGTCATGACAGAAAGGATGGCCTTGCCCCTTTTAGTTGATAAATGATGAGATGAGGTGGGGATGCTTGCCCTTAGGCTTGCCCTTAGGGATTAAGGGATGGAAGTTCTTGATGGAAGGATAGACTTATGAGCATATTGGGTCCTGTGAGGAGTATTACCACCGAAATGGGTAAGAGTGAGCCCTACTCATACTCATTAACTACGTGGCCAATGCAGGAGAGTATTGGACCATGAAAGTGGATATTTTCTTTGTCCCACAGAGGACTTGACAAACTTTTTTTGGGATCTATGACAGACTCGTCCTTTACCCCGGCAAGGTACTAGATAGATGTGGCAACGATATCTCTTCATTGTATCACTAGCGGCTCATAGGTAGTGGTAATCGATTATAGAAACTCCCAGATAGGTTTCATAGTGATAGAGCTCCGATATGATGTGATTGTTTGATGTTCTGATAGATAGTGAGGTGATAGAGTCTTGTCCTTTACTCTAAGGTGAGGATAAGTGATTAATGAGTGATTGCTACATGGTTTCATTTACTTTAGCCAGTTTTACATACATATATTCCATGTGCTAACGCCAATTTGGCGCTGAATTATTTTATGATGCAGATTCTGTAGACAGAGGACTTCATTAGCCTAATCGTTGAGGTTCAGAGCTTTTCAAATTTCCAGAAAGTCATGTGTCCTCCCCTACATTCGGAGGATGTTTACTTTTCTTAGCTTGATTGTCTTTTACTTGATTTTTGGTAGCCGTGGCTTGTTATGGTACCATCTCGGACAGTAATATAGAGGCTTCATAGATGTAGATGTTGGTGGTTGATGTCAGGGGTTCTTTCCCTCTTCTTTCTTTACATTGAGACTTTCTTTTGATGTTTTATTTCATCTATGATAGATTGAGTTGATAGCTTGAGCCTATAGGTAGATTAGTACTGTTATTATTATACTATTTTTTCTGCTATTGAATTGACTGAATGAAGGCAATGAGACTAGGTGGTCTTCTTGGGGACTAGCAATAGTTTCGGGGTGCCAGTCACGTCTAGGGTACCCTTTCGGGGCATGAAAAACTTGGTATCAAAGCCCAAAGTTCCAGTGTCCTAGAGAGTCTATGAAGCTGTGTCTAGTAGAGTCTTGTTTATGGGTGTGTTGTGCACCACACTTCATAGTCAGGAAGCTATAGGATATTAGGAAGTATTACCCTTCTTCTATGATCTGAATTCGTGCAATGGAGTTTAATTCTATGAAAAATCTCATCTTAATTCTGGCATCAGGAAGTGTTACCTTTCTTCTATGATATGAGTTCATGCTATAAATAAGTTAACTTCTGAAATCCTATTTTAACTCGTATGTTTTATGGTTAGAGAAAATACCGCCTAAGAGAACAACCTCTCAGAGAGATGCCTAAACCCTCATTGCTGAGAACACCCAATCAGAGGCTTCGGCTCAAACTGAGACTAGGAGAGGAGGATGCCCCACTAGGACTATTGAGGTCCCTCAGGCGCCCCCTGCTCAGCCCTAGCCAGGTCCCACTATGGAGGTGGAGTTTAGGGAAGCCATCACCATACTGACTCAGTTGGTGGCTTGGTGGCCTCCCAGGGGAACAACCAAGGTTCCAAAACTCTTAATTCTGGCTCACAGGAGCCCTGAGCCCTCAACCGCAACCTGACTCAAGGACTTTTTAAGGATGAACCCGCCAGTGTAAGTGAAGGAGGACCCACAGAATTTGAGGGCTATGCATGCGAATGAGATTGAGGGAATAGAGTTTGCGTCCTACCAGCTGAAGGACGTGGCTAATGCATGGTACACTCAGTGGGAAGGGAGTATAGGTGAGGATGCGGAGCCTGCAGCGTGGGAGGAGTTTAAAGTCACCTTTCTTGATCACTTCTTTCCTCAAGAGTTGAGGGAAACAAAGGAAGATAAGTTCATGAATCTGAATCAGGGAGGGATGACTATGAAGGAGTATAGCCTTAAGTTCTTCAAACTATCAAGGTATGCTCCAGAGATGGTGAAAGATATGAGAACGATAATGAGGAGGTTTGTGTCTGGCCTAGCCAAATATATGCAGGAATTGTGTAAGGCTTCCTTGCTGAATCCTAGTATGGATATCTCCAGACTTATGGTGTATGTCCAACAGACAGAGGAGGATAAAAAGAGAGATAGGGAAGAGCATTTGAGTAGAAAGGCAAAGTCAGTGGGATATGAGCCTAGCCCGTAGAGACAGAATAAGGCTGACAAGTCCTATTTCCAGATGAGATCATCTCATCCTGTGCAGTCTGCAGCGAGTGTGCCCATCCAGCTAAACAGGTATGATAAACAATCTCAAGGTTATCAGAATTTTAAGACCCTGACTACTCAGTCTCAGGCCAGTGTGACCCAAGGTACGAGGGGAAAGCCATCTTGCAGCAAGTGTGGTAAGCTTTATTTGGGTGAGCGCCATGTTGGCATGGATGTGTGCTATGCATGTGGTCAGGCTGGTCACTTCAATTTTGAGTGTCCATAGAGAAGGCGAGGTGAGGGGACCAGGAGAGGTCAGCCTTCGACAACACCCCCAGTAGGTAACCAGCAGAGGGGTACTACTGCAGGTATAGGAGGCGGGATGAACCACCTTTATGCTATGGGTAACCGATAGGAATAGGAGGTTACACTAGATGTTGTCTCGGTATGCTTCTAGTCTTTACTTATGATTGCTATGCATTACTTGATCCGGATGCCACTTGTCTTTTGTGACCCCTTATGTGGCTAGTAAGTTTGGGATTCTTCTAGAGTGTTTGCTTGAACTCTTTACTCTCTCTACTCCTGCTGGTAAGTCTATCCTAGCTGAGAGGGTTTACAGGGATTGTGTGGTGTCTATTTTTCATAAAGACACTTTAGCTGATTTGGTAGAGCCGGACAATGTTGATTTTGATATAATAATAGGCATGTATTAACTTCATGCTTGTTATGCTTCTGTCGACAGTATAACCCGAATTATTAAGTTCCAGTTCCCTAATGAGCCTGTCTTAGAGTAGACAAGGAGTTCGGTGGCCCCTAAGGGTAAATTTATCTCTTATCTTAGAGCTAGAAAATTGATATCCAAGGGTTGTATTTACTACCTCGTGAGAGTAAAGTCTGATAATCTTGAGTCTCCTACTCTTGAGTCAGTTCGATTAGGAATGAGTTTCTTGAGGTATTTCTGGATGATCTTCCCAAAGTCCCTCCTGATAGAGAGATTGACTTTGGGATTGATGTTCTTCCCGAGACTGAACCTATCTCAATTTCACCATATAGAATGACCCCCACAGAGTTGAAAGAATTGAAAGAGCAATTAAAAGACTTGTTGGAGAAAGGTTTCATAAGGCCTAGTGTCACCTTAGGGCACTCCTGTCCTATTCGTGTGTAAGAAAGATAGGTCTTTAAGGATGTGTATAGACTACCGGCAGTTGAATAAGGTTACCATAAAGAATATGTATCCTCTCTCATAATAGATGATCTCTTTGACCAGCTTCAGGGTGCTACTTGTTTCTCCAGGATATACCTCAGATCGGGTTACCATCAGTTGAAGGTGAGGGAAAGTGAAATTCCTAAGACAACCTTTAGGACACGATATGGCTATTTTGAATTCTTGGTCATGTCCTTCAGGTTGACAAATGCACCTGCAGCTTTCATGAATCTGATGAACAGGGTATTCAAGTTGTATCTTGATATGTTCGTGATTGTGTTTATTGATGACATACTGGTATATTCGAGGAATGAAGAAGAGCATGCTAATCACCTTATAGTGGTTTTGCAAACACCCAAAGATCATGAGTTGTATGCAAAATTCTCCAAGTGTAAGTTTTAGCTCAAGTCAGTGGCTTTCTTAGGCTATGTTGTTTCGGAGATAGTATTCGGGTGGCTACATAGAAGATTGAGGCAGTTAAGAACTGGCCAAGATCCTCTTCTCTACCAGAAATAAGAAGTTTCTTGGGTTTGGCCAAGTACTATCGCAGATATGTTGAGGGCTTCTCGTCTCTGTCAACCCCTTTGACAAAGCTAACTCAAAAGAAGGCCAAGTTTTAGTGGTCTGAGGCATGTGAAAAGAGTTTTCAAGAGTTGAAGACTAGATTGACTACAACACCAGTGTTGACCTTGCCGGCCAAGTTTTAGTGGTCTGAGGCATGTGAAAAGAGTTTTCAAGAGTTGAAGACTAGATTGACTATAACACCAGTGTTGACCTTGCCAGACGAGATATGTGACTTCGTGATATACTGTGATGCATCCAGAGTTAGATTGGGGTGTGTACTTATGTGGAGAGGGAAGGTGATAGCTTATGCTTCTAGACAGCTTAAGATCCATGAGAAAAACTATTCAATCTATGATCTAGAGTTGGTAGCAGTGGTATTCACACTTAAGATCTAGCGTCACTATCTGTATGGAGTGCATGTGGATGTGTTCATCGACTATAAGAGTTTGTTGTACATATTCAGTCAGAAAAAGCTTAACCTATGATAGAGGAGATGGCTGGGGTTGCTCAAGGATTATGATATGAGCATTCTCTACCACCCAGGTAAGGCAAACATCGTTGCTGATGTTCTTAGCAGGGTGTCCATGGGTAGCACTGCCCATGTAGAGGAGGGGAAAAGAGAATTAGCCAAGAAGGTGCATAGATTAGATTGATTGAGAGTATAACTTGAGGAGAACAACGAATACGGGGTTAATGTCCACAATGGTTCTGCTTCATCCTTAGTGTTAGAGGTGAAAGAAAAGCAAGACTAAGAACCTGTCTTACTCCAATCGAAAGAAGCTGTTCACAAACAGAAGGTGATGGTTTTCTCCAAAGGGGGAGATAAGGGTATTGAGATATCAAGAGAGATTGTGTGTACCCAATGTTGATGGTGTTCTAGACAGAATCATGGCCGAGGCTTATAGCATGAGATATTCCATCCATCATTGCTCCACCAAGATGCACCACAACTTGAGAGAAGTCTATTAATGGAATGGGATGAAGAAAGACATTGCCGAATTTGTTTCTAAGTGTCCCAATTGCCAACAGGTCAAGGTTGAACATCAAAAGCCATGTGGATTAGCTCATAACTTTGAAATTCTGGAGTAGAAGTGGGAGGTGATCAACATGGATTTTATTACCGGCTTACCAATATCCAGAAAGTAGTATGATTTGATATGGGTGATTGTTGACAGGATGACTAAATCAGCCCACTTTTTGGTGGTTAAGACAACTTATACGGCTGAGGCATATGATCGACTTTACCTTTGTGAGATTTTGAGGTTGCATGGGGTTCCCTTGTCCATCATCTTGGCTAGAGGAGCTTAATTCACCTCTTAATTTTGGATATCTTTCCAGAAGGAATTAGGTAGAAAGGTGAACTTGAGCACTACTTTTCACCCTCAGATAGATGGGCAGGCAAAGCGCGCTATACAACTTTGGAGGATATATTAAGAGCATGTGTTATTGACTTCAAGGGAAATTAGGATGATCATCTACTGTTGATTGAGTTTGCGTACAATAACAACTATCATGCCAGTATTCAGATGGCCCCATATGAGGCATTATACAAGAGGAGATGTAGGTCACCGATTGACTGGTTTTAGGTGGGTAAAGCTGAGTTGATTAGGACTGACCTTGTACACCAGTCTATGGAGAAGGTGAACATCATCAGGGAAAGGTTGAAAGATAGCCCAAACTTAGAGTTTGAGGTAGATGATTGGGTGTACTTGAATGTGTCACCCATGAAGGGTGTCATGAGATTTAGTAAGAAAGGGAAGCTGAGTCCCTATTACATCAGGCCATACCAGATCATAATCAAGATTGGGAAGGTCGCTTATGAGCTAGACTGGCCTTCCGAGCTAGATGGAGTTCACTCGGTGTTTCACGTATCTATGCTGAAGAAGTGTTTGGGGGGATCCAGCCTTAGCAATCCTTGTGGAGGGTATGGGTGTGAAGGATAGCTTATCATACGAGGAAATTCCAGTCCAGATCCTTGATCGACAAGTTTGTAAGCTGAGGAATAAAGAGATAGTCTCCGTTAAAGTCTTATGGAGGAATCAATTTGTTGAGGAAGCTACATAGGAAGCTGAGGAAGTGATAAAAATCAAATATCTGCACCTATTCGTGCCAATTGATGATGATGTTGAGGGTAAATATTCTTATTCTTAATATTTCTGAATTTTTCTTTTCATTAAGATGATGCCTTGCTTTATTCCATTCTCGAGTCTAAGACAGAGATAGATAGATGATGGATAATAAGAGTTCGAGTGTTCCCGTGTGAGGAATGAGATGAGTTCTAGGGGTATTCGTGTTTCTGTCTGATCTTTACTCATCATTCAAGGACGAATGATTCCAAGGGGGAGATGATGTAACACCCTGTAAAATTACCAAATTGCCCCTAAAATGTATCGTGCGGACAATGCGTCTTCCAAAGCTTTGATGGAAAATTTGAGATAGGATTCGTGATCAACGCGAAAAATTGAGTTAGAAAATGATCTCGACCCAATTTAAAACAAATCGGGTCGAATTACAAAAATGCACATAATGTGCAAAAATAGTAGCAAATCCACGTCCCCTTAGCGACGCGCCAAGGGCGCGGAATTGCACTTGTGTTTTTTTTGTTGATTTTTGATGGGAAATGGATTTTCAGAAAAATTTACAAAAAACATTAGTGCGCACCCCCTCCGCAATGCGCACCTGTGTCCTAGAAAATTATTTTTTCTTTTATTTTGGGAAGGACAATTTTGTCCTTCCTAATATATTTTAATACCCCCAAAATGTAGTTTAAAGAGTATTTCGTATAATAAGGGTTTCAAACCCATAATATTTTAAGTCTTCTATGTAAGTTCTGAGAGAAGAAAGAGCAAGAGGGGGAGGGTTTTCTTTGAAGCTCCAATTCCTTGAAGAAAACTTGAAGAATTCTTCATCACAGGTATGTAAGGGCTACCCAAAAGCATGAAATTGTTCTTTCATGTGCCTCAATGTAAAGTTAGGACGTAAATTAATACTTTAGAATCTTAAATAGTGATTTCTTGAGAATTTCTTGCATATTGTCTGTATTTCTCGAATATTAGCTGTATTTATTGAATGATTGTCTTTAAATTGTATTTCATATCCTAAATTAATGATCATCATGTTTAAAGTTTACTATATACATGCATTATTATGAGATTATGATGTGACCCTTATGAATTCTCTCTGTAAAGACTTGAATAATGAACTTAGGGGGATGTTTATGTCTGAATGTGATGTTTGACCGAGTCTGAGTCCTAAGGTGAGGGTATTCATAACTGTGATGGCTGAAAATAGAGTTGAAAGAGTTAAATGAATAATTATTCTTACATTAAAAGGATGACCTTACCCCTTTGAGATGATAGATGATGAGATGAGGTGGGGATGCTTGCCCG
Organism: Solanum virginianum; assembly: GCA_000787875.1. NCBI lineage: Eukaryota > Viridiplantae > Streptophyta > Magnoliopsida > Solanales > Solanaceae > Solanum > Solanum virginianum. The sequence goes on along the minus strand of DF360446.1, from coordinate 46,479 downwards.
TAGGGATTAAGGGATAGAAATTCTTGATGGATGGATAGACTTATAAGCATATTGAGTCTTGTGAGGAGTATTAGCACCGAAATGGATAAGAGTGAGTCCTATTCGTATTCATTAACTATGTGGCTAGTGTAGGAGAGGATTGGACTGTGAAAGCAGATGTTTCCTTTGTCCCATAGAGGACTTGACAGACTTCTTTGGGATCCTTGACAGACTCATCCTTTGCCTCGACAAGGTACTAGATGGATGTGACAATGACATCTCTTCTTTTTATATAACTACCGGCTTATAGGTAGTAATTATCGGTTATAGAAACTCCCAAAGAGGTTTCATAATGATAGAACTCCGATGTGATGTGATTGTTTGATGTTCTGGTGGATAGTGAGATGATAGAGTCTTGTCCTTTACTCTGAGGTGAGGATGACTAATTAATGAGTGATTGTTACTTGGTTCCATTTACTTTAGCCTATTTTACATATAGTACATTCCACGTACTAATGCCCCTTTGATGCTGCATAATTTTATGATGCAGATTCTGTAGACTGAGGACTTCTGCAGCCCAATCGTTGAGGTTCGAAGCTTTTCAGATTTCCAGACAGTGGTGAGTCCTCCCCTGCATTCGGAGGATGTTTAGTTTTCTTAGCTTGATAATCTTTTACTTGATTTTTGGTAGCCATGGCCTGTCATGGTACCATCTCAAACAGTAGTATAGAGGCTTCATAGATGTAGATGCTGATGGTTGATGTCAGGGGTTCTTTCCCTCTTATTTCTTTATATTAAGACTTTCTTTTGATGTCTTATTTCAGCTATGATAGTTTGAGTTGATAGTTTAAGCCCACGGGTAGATTTGTATTATTATTATTATTATACTATTTTCTTTCACTATTGAATTGACTGAACGAAGACAATGAGACTAGGTGGTCCGTTTGGGGACTAGCAATAGTCTCGGGGTGCCAGTCACGTCTAGGGTACCCTCCCGAGGCATGACAAAGTTGGTATCAAAGCCCAAAGTTCCAGTGTCCTAGGGAGCCTATGAAGCCGTGTCTAGTAGAGTCATGTTTATGGGTGTGTTGAACAGAATTTACTGGGTGGTAGAGTCGTGGTTGTACCACACTTCATAAGTAGGAGGCTATAAGGCATCAGGAAGTATTGCCCTTCTTCTATGATATGAGTTCATGCTATAAATATGTTCACTTGTGAAATCCTATTTTAACTCATGCGTTTTACGCTTACAGAAAATGCCACCCAAGAGAACTACCGCTCAGAGAGATGCCCCAGCCCCCGTTGTTGAGTACACCTAACCGGAGGCTCCAGTTCAGACTGAGACTAGGAGATGGGGATGCCCCGCTAGGACTGCTGAAGTCCCTTAGGCGCCCCCTGCTCAGCCCCAGCCAGCTCTTACTACGGAGGTAGAATTTAGGGGAGCCATCACCATGCTGACTCAGTTAGTGGCCTCCTAGGGGAACAACCAAGGTTCCCAAGCTCCTAAATCTGGCTCACAAGACCCCTTAGCCGCAACCTGACTTAGGGACTTTTTGAGAACCCGCCTGTGTATATGGGGTCAAAAGTAGAGGCAGACCCACATAATTTTATAGATGAGATGTACAAGGTTCTAAGGTCTATGCATGCGAATGAGATTGAGGGAGTAGAGCTTGGGTTCTACCAGCTGAAGGATGTGGCTAATATGTGATACACTCAGTGGGAGGGGAGTAGAGGTGAGGATGTGGTCTTTAATGATTGATAGTTGATGGCCTGTCATGGTACCTTCTTAGACAGTAGTTATAGAGATTTCATAGACATAGACAGATGATGGCTGATGTTGGGATTTCTTTTCCCCTATTTTCCTTCTTTATATTGGGATTGTGCGTCTATTCTTATTTCACGTGATAGATGTAGTTGATGAGTCTTATAGACTACTGATAGCTTAGATTTTCTTTAATATCTTCTGCTAATCAATTGATCGAACGAATGCGATGAGACTAGGTGGTTTGCTTGGGGGGGGCTAGCAATAGTCTCTGAGTGCTGGTAACGTCTAGGGTACCCTCCTAGGGTGTGACAAACTTGGTATCAAAGCACAGAGTTTGAGTGTCCTAGGGAGTCTATGAAGTAGTGTCTACTAGATTCTTATTTATGGGTGTGTTATGCACCATATTTCATAAGCAGGAGGCGATAGGACATTTGGAAGTATTACCCTTCTTCTATGATCTAAATTCGTGCAATGCAGTTTAACTCTACGAAGAACCTCCTTCTAATTCCTGCGTTATACGTATTGCAGAAAATGCCATCAAAGAGAACAACTACTCAGAGATATGCCTCAGCCCCAATTTCTGAGATCACTCGATCGAGGTCCCAGTTCAGTTGGAGATGAAGAGACGGGGATGACCTGTTAGGACTGCGGAGGTCCTACTGGCGCCCCTGCACAACCCCAGCCAGCTCCCAGCACTAAGGCAGAGTTTAGGGGAGCCATCACCATGCCGACTCAGCTGGTGGCCTCCCTGGGTAACAATGGGCATCCTCAAACTCCTAGCTCTGGCTCACAAGAGTACTCAGCTACAACCTGAGTCATAGATTTCTTGAGGATGAACCTGCCAGTGTATACGGGTTCTAAGGTTGAGGAGGACCTGCAGAATTTTATTGATGAAATGTATAATATCCTAAAAGTTATGCATACTAATGAGATTGAGGGAGTTGAGCTTGCCTCCTACCAGTTGAAGGATGTTCTTAATGTGTGGTATAACCAATGGGAGGATAGTAGAGGTGAGGATGCAGAACCTGTAGAATGGGAAAAGTTTGAAGCTGCTTTCCTAGACCATTTCTTCCCTCAAGAGTTGAGGGAGGCAAAGGTTGATGAATTCATGAACTTGAAGTAAGGAGGGATGATAGTGAAAGAGTACAATCTTAAGTTTATTAAGCTATTCAGGTATGCTCCGGAGATGGTACAAGACATGAGGGCTAGGATAAGGAAGTTTGTATCTGGCCTGTGTAAACATGTGCAGAAGGAGAACAAAGCAACCTTGTTGATCCTCAGCATGGACATCTCTAGGATTATGGTGTATGCCCAACAGACAGAGGAGGACAAGAAAAGAGATGGAGAAGAGCAGATGAACAGGAAGGCAAAATCAGCTAGGTATAAGCCTAGCCAGCAGAGGCAGAATAAGGGTGACAAGTCCTATTTTTAGAAGAGATCATCTCTTCATGCACCTTTTGTAGTGAGTGTGCCCATTCAGCCAAATATGTATGATCATAAGTCTCAGGGTTTCTAGATTTTCAGGGCTTAGGGTGCTCAATCTCAGGCTAGTGTGACCCAAGGTGCGAGGGGAAAGCCACCTTGTGATAAGTTTGGTAAGCTTCATCTAGGTTAGTGTCGTCTGGGTAGGGATGTTTGCTGTTTATGTGGATAGATTGGTCACTTCCAGTTTGAGTGTCTGAAGAGTAGATGAGGTTAGGGGAGCAGCATACCACAGTCCTCTGCAGTCCCTTCAGCTGGCAATCAACAGACGGGTACTACTATGGGTATATGAGGTGGGATGAACTGTCTTTATGTTATGGGTAATCGATAGGATTAGGAGGCTGCACCAGATGTTGTTTCGGGTATGCTTTAAGTCTTTACTTTTGATTGTTATGCGTTGCTTGATCCGGGTGCCACTTTGTCTTTTGTGATCCCTTATGTGGGTAGTAAGTTTGGGATTCTTCCAGAGTGTTTGCTTGAACCTTTTGCTGTTTCCACCCCTACTGGTAAGTCTATCTTAGCTGAGAGGGTTTATAGAGATTGTGTAGTATCCGTCTATCATAGAGATATCTTAGCTAATGACTTGGTAGAATTGGAGATGGTTCATTTTGATGTGATACTTGGCATAGATTGGCTTCACGCTTGTTATACTTCTGTTGACTGTAGAACCTGAATTATTAAGTTCAAATTTCCTAAATGAGCCTGTTCTAAAGTGGAAAGGGAATTTTGTTGCACATAAGGGCAAATTTATTTCTTATCTTGGAATTCCTTACGAAACCACCTTACAGCTAGTAGAATGCTCTACTGACCATAAGGTGTCTCGTATAACAACAAATCTATAGCAACTTTGTACTTTTCTCGCAAAATCATGGACAACCTATACTCCTGCAAATACAAACACAAAAACACATAAAACTCACTAACGTCACATTAAGAATACATAAAATCCTAAGTTTTAAGCATCAGAAGTATTGTATTTTGGTAGCACATGAGCAGCCAACTCAACTCTGTCAACATTAGCCATATGCATCACCTGAAACACTTTCTGAAGCTCATCAATATAGTTCTCAGGATCCTCATTGGGTAGAGACCCAGTGAACTCAGGCGGGTTCATCCTCAAGAAATCATGGACTCTGGACATGTCCTGAGCATCTGGTCTACCCACTCTTTGTCTAGCAGCAAGTATTGTCATAGCCTCGACTAGAGTGTTGATAGCCTGGCGAAAATCAAGATTTGAGTTTTTGGTGGCTGCTCAGCAGGGATAGTTGGGTCTATGGGTTCATCATGACCCTGGGGCTCATGTTGGTTAACAGAATGTCTGGCTGGATGCCTTCTTCCCCTAACAGCTCTTCTTGGAAGCATTATCATAATTCTAAGAACACATAACACACGAGTTAGAAGGGAGTTCTCATAGTGATTAACTCTATTGCACGAATCAAAATGTGAAGAAATGTAACTATTCCTAATATCCTATAGTCTCCTGCTTATAAAGTGTGGTGCACAACATACCCATAAAATGGACTCTACTAGATATGGTTTCATAAACTCCCAAGGATACTTGAACTCTGTGCTCTGATACCAAGTTTGTCACATCCTGAGAGGGTACCTTGGACGTGGTCAACACCCAGAGACTATTGCTAGTCCACAAGCAAACCACTTGGCCTCATCACACTCATTCATTCAACATAACTAACCAATCAGTGGAAGACTAAAGATAGTAAATAGGTGGACAAATCTCAATATATATATATGATCAAGTCAACTCAATAAGACTAGTGAGAAAGAACCAGCCAAGATAAATATACTCATGACAACTCAAACTCTAGTCTATAAAGACTCTATTAATTGTTCAAGGGTGCGAATTAGAGACCCATGGCTACCTCAGAGAAAAATAAAGCTAATCTAAGTCCAACTCTATAAAGCTAGATGAAACAAATCATGTGCATCCTCCGAAGTCTAGGAGGACTCATCAATCAAGTGATGTGAGAAATAGATCTTCAACGGAGTACCTGTTGACGATCTCTAGTACCTGTCTCTGCATCATGAAACTGTCATACCCCAGGATGGGACCCAAGATGTGGCTGATACCTAGATACTATTGCTAGTCCCCAGGTAAATCACTTGTCCTTATCACATTCATTCAATCAACAATCTTACTAATCAGCAGAAGATAGACTAGAACAAGTGGGAAATCTCATCATCTAGGCCCAAATAATAATATAATGAAAGGATAGTAGAAAGAAACTAGCTCACAAGTCTCAACATCAACACCTGACTCTAGTTTATGAAGCCTCTAGCACTATTAGTTGGTGCCAATGACAGACCCATGCCTACCTCAATCAAAATAAAAGTTAAGCAAAACTAACTCTAAAGCAAGATGAAAATTAGTAATGAATCCTCCGAAGTAGGGGATGCTTACCAATCTGCCGAACGTCCAAAGATCCTCAATGATGTGCTTGCTGATGACCTCTATCCCATGTATCTACATCATAAAATGATATAGTCTAAAAGGAGATGTTAGTACTTGGAATATACTAGTATGTAAAATAGCTGAATGAAATTGAAACAGGTAGAACAATATAGAAATAACAATCAACTCAATATAGAAACCAATTAACATGTCAAATGCCTATCTAAAGCAAGAATAAAGAGTAGACAAGTGACCCATCAACCAATAAACTCATCAATCAAATGAGACTACACTCAGAAGGACTCATCTCAACTCATCTCATCTCATCTCGACTCAAAGTACTCAGTTTGGAAACTTTCTGGGAGTTTCTCTTATCTGACAACAACCACTTATGAGCTAGTGGTTGTACAATAATTATGCTATTGTTGCCACATAACGTTCTGGGAGTTTTTCTTATCCAATAATAATCACTTATGAGATAGTGATTGTATAATAATCACGCTAATGTTGCAACAGTCATTCTGTACTTGCCAAGTAGAGAATGAATCAAGACCACATGGGCAAGTCCAAATGGAGTCAGCAATCTATAAGTCCTCTATTGATTTCAGGGACTTCTAATCAGAGGGAATCTCAACATAAAGTGACGTGATGGTCCTCACCTACACTTGGCTTTGTAGTTTGACGAGTGTGAGTTGGACTAACTCTTACTCTTCGATCCTCGATAGTCCTCCTATGACTCAATTTTCATAAAATAATCCATCCAATCAAACTAACTCAATCAGCCTCTTGGAGGCACAATCTTTCAATTAGTCTCATAGAGACTCTAATCATCTCAGTCAATAGCTCAAGGCTTAGAAAAATCATTAGGGAACAATCGAATAGACAAATTGTTAGAGTTCATTTATGGAGACTCAAGGAGCTATCAAGTTCTATCAACTTATCATCATTCTCACATCACAATCGACATTCTCAATTAAGGCTCTAGACTCAATTCCTATCTTCTTTCATGCATGCTTTTAAAAGTTAACACATAGGGTTTATGCAATATCTCATGAAAAATATTCAATTCAAGAAAGCAAGTTTATGATGATCATCAACATATGACAATATATGTAGTAAATATGATCACTCAAGAAAATAAGTTTATGATGATCATCAACATATGAAAATACATGTAAAATATGATTTCTCAAGAAAATAATCAAGAATCATACATGTAGACTCAAGAACCTTCAACTCTCATCTAAGACCATCTATGAGACACATGGAAGAACAATCCTATGTTTTTGTTTAGCCTTATATACCTGGAAAGGAAGCTCTTCAAATCACCCATCAAGCGGCACATAAGAGAACAATCTCATGTTTTTAGTTTAGCCTTACATACCTGGGATAAAGCTCTTTCAATCAACCATCAAGAATTCTTCTGGAATTCTTCAATCTCATATTCTTCTTTCTTCTCTCTCAAGCCCTAACTTTCAAGTGTTGTGGAAAAGGACTTAGAATAGGGTTTTTTTGACCATATTTACTCATCAAAATGACCTAAATTGATCGTATTTTGAGTTTAGGAGGGGTTAAAAATTGACTGAAATGCCCCTCAATTTAAAAAAATAACATTTATCCTGAAATCATGGCTAACCAGTAATCCTGCAAATACAAATATAAAAACACATAAAACCCACTAAAGTCGTATTAGGAACACACAAAATCCTAAGCTGTAAGCATCAGAAGTGTTTTGTTTTGGTAGTACATTAGCAGCCAACTCAACTCTATCAACATCAACCACATGCATCACCTGAAACACTTTCTGAAGCTCATCAATGTAGTTCTCAAGATCCTCATTGGGTATAGACCCAGTGAACTCAGGTGGGTTTATCCTCAAGAACTCATGGACTCTGGACATGTCCTGTGCATCTGGTCTACCTACTCCTTATCTAGCAACAAGTGTTGTCATAGCCTCAACTAGAGTGTTGATAGCCTGACGAAGCTCAACATTCGAGATTTTAGTTTGTGGTGGTTACTGGGCAGGGATAGTTGGGTCTATAGGTTCATCATGACCCTGGGGCTCAGGTTGGTTAACATTCTATCTAGCTAGATGCCTTCTTCCTCTAACAGCACATCTTGAAAGCATTATCACAACTCTGTAAACACTTAACACACAAGTTAGAAGGGAGTTTTTATAGAGATTAACTCTATCGCACGAATCAGAATATGAAGAAGTGTAACCATTCCTAATGTCCTATAGCCTCCTGCTTATAAAGTGTGGTGCACAACACACCTATAAAATAGACTCTACTAGACACGGTTTCATAGACTCCCAAGGACACTTGAACTCTATGCTCTGAAACCAAGTTTGTCACACCCCGAGAAGCTACCTTGGACATAGTCGACACCCAGAGACTATTGCTAGTCAATAAGCAAACCACTTGACCTCATCACATTCATTCATTCAAAATAACTAACCAATTAGGAGAAGACTAAAGATAGTAAATGGGTGGAAAATCTCAATATATATATATTATCAAGTCAACTTAATAAAACTAGTAAGAAAGAAACTAGCTAGGATAAATGTTCGACTCATGACAACTCAAACTCTACTCTATAAAGCCTCTATTAACTATTCAAGGGTGCGAATTACAGACCCATGGCTACCTCAGAGCAAAATAAAACTAATCTAGGTCTAACTCTATATGGCTAGATGAAACAAATCATCTACATCCTCCATAGTCAAGGAGGACTCATCAATCAGCTGATGTATGTAATAGATCTTCAACAGAGTGCCTATTGGCAATCTCTAGTACCTGTCTCTGCATCATGAAACTGTCATACCCCCGGAGGGGACCCAAGACGTGGCTGATACCTAGAGACTATTGTTAGTCCCCAACTAAACCACTTGCCCTTATCACATTCATTCAATAAACAATCTTACTAATTACCAGAAGATAAACGAGAATAAGTGGGCACATCTTATCATCTAGTCTCAAATAATAATATAATGAAAGGATAGTAGAAAGAAACTAACAAGTCTTAATATCAACATCTGACTCTAGTCTATGAAGCCTCTATTACTATTAGTTGGTGCCAATGACAGACCCATGCCTACATTAATCAAAATAAAAGTTAAGCAAAACTAACTCTAAAGCAAGATGAAAATAAGTAATGAATCCTCCAAAGTAGGGAATGCTCACGAATCTGCTAAACGTCCAAACATGCACCTGCAAATGACCTCTATCCCATATATCTGTATCATAAAATGATGCATTTTAAAAGGGGACACCAATACTTGGAATGTACTGGTATGTAAAATAGTTGAATGAAACTGAAACAAGTAGAACAATATAGAAACAACAATCAACTCAATTAAAAGTTAACATGTAGGGTTTATACAATATCCCATGAAAAATATTCAATTCAAGAAAATAATTTTATGATGATCATCAACATATGAAAATACATGTAGTAAAGATGATTTCCAAAGAAAATAATCAAAAATCATACATATAGACTCAAGAACCTTTAACTTTCATCTAAGACCATTTATGGGGCACATAAGAGAACAATCTCATGCTTTTAGTTTATCCTTACATACCTGAGATAAAGCTCTTTCAATCAACCATCAAGAATTATCCTTGAATTCTTTAATTTCATGTTCTTCTTTCTTCTCTCTCAAGCCCTAATTTTCAAGTGTTGTGGAAAATGACTTAGAATAGGGTTTTAAACCCTATTTACTTATCAAAATGACCTAAATTGATCATGTTTTAAGTTTAGAAGGGGTTGGAAATTGATGGAAATGCCCCTCAAATTAAAATAAAAAAGTTCATCCCGAAAATTCCAAGTCCACGACGCAGACTAGGCATGGACCCATGTATTTTTTTCAATTTTTATGTCTGAATGAGTTATCAATTGCCATCAAAAAAATAAAAAAATGCAAGTGTTGGTCCACATCTCTGGCGAGTCGCGCCTTGGGTGCACACCAACATTGTTTTAGAATTATTTATGAAAAATTATTTTTTCGATCTGATGACTCTAAAATTCGAACGAGATCATTTTTCCACTCAAATTTTCATACTGATTGCATATCTGGACTTGGATTCACAAACAGAGCATGGAAAGATGTGTTACGCGTATGTCTCTATTCTAGGAGTATTTTGATAATTTTATCGGGTATGACATCATCTCTCCCTTGGGATTATTCATCATTGAATGATGTGTAAGGGTAGATATCAAGGCACGAATTGACGATCAAGGATTTGGACCAGAATTTCTTTAAAGGTTAAGCTATCCTTCACTCCAATGCTATCCACAGGGATTACCAAGTTAAGATCTCCCAAGTATTTCTTTAACATAGACACATGAAATACCAGATGGATACCCTCTAACTCGGGAAAAAACTCTAATTTATAGCAACCTTCCCAATCTTCTTCACAATTTGATAGGGTCCAATATAGTGTGGACTCAATTTACCTTCTTCTTAGATCTCTTGACATCTTTCATAGGTGACACTTTCAAATATACCCATTATTCACCTCGAACTACAAATCTCTCCTCCTCAAATCGGTATAGGATTTTTCGCGACTTTGTGCAGTCTTCAATCTTTCTCTAATGACCTTAACATTCTCCATAGGTTGATGGACAAGATCAGGCCCAATCAACTCTGCTTCTCCAACCTCGAACCACCTAATCGACGATCTACACCTCCTCCCATATAAGGCTTCATAGGGAGCCATCTGAATACTTGCATAATAACTATTGTTATATGCAAATTCAATCAGTGGTAGGTGATCATCCTAATTTCCCTTGAAATCAAGAACACAAGCTTTCAACATATCCTTTAACGTCTGAATGGTACGCTCTGCTTGACCATCTGTCTGTGGATAGAAGGTCGTACTCAAATTCACTTTTATACTCAATCCTTCCTGGAATGATCTCCAAAATTGGGAGGTGAATTGAGCTCCTTTGTCTGAGATAATGGACAAGGGAACCCCATGCAACCTCACAATCTCTTAGATGTACATCTTGGCATACTCCTCCGCAGTGTTAATTGTCATAACTGCTAAGGAGTGAGCCGATTTAGTCATCCTATCTACAATCACCCATATCAAATAATGTTGCTTTTGAGACCTTGGTAGACTAGTAGTGAAGTTCATATTGATCATCTCCCACTTCCATTCCGAAATCTAAAAGTTCTTACCTAATCCACATGGCCTTTGGTGCTCAACTTTTACTTGCTGACAATTCGAGCACTTAGAAACAAATTTAGCAATATCCCACCTCATTCCACTTCACCAATAGACTTCTCTCAAGTCGTGGTACATTTTGGTAGAGGTAGGATGAATAGGGTATCTAGTGTTGTGAGCTTCAGCCATAATTCTATCTCGAATTCCATCGACATATGGCACGCACAATCTATTCTAGTACATCAACACCCTATCTCTCCCTTTGGAGAAGACCATCACTTTCTGTTTATGGAGAGCTTTCTTCAATTGGAGTAGGATGGGATCTCGGTCTTACTTTTCTTTCACCTTTGCCACTAAAGATGAGGCAGACCCATTCTGAACATTAAATCCTCCATCATCATTCTCATCAATTTGAACTCCTAATCGAGCTAATCGATGCACTTCTTTAGCTAGTTTCTTCTTTCCTTCCTCCATATAGGTTGTGCTACCCATTTACAACATGCTAAGAGTGTCTGAAACAATGTTAGCTTTACCTAGATGGTAGAGAATGCTCATGTCATAATCCTTGACTGAAACTTGACTTTTTTTAGTCAACTTTGTCAATAGTGCGGATAAGGAAGAAAATCCCTCAATAAATTGATGGTAGTAGCCTGCCAACCCTAAGAAACTTCTTATGTTAGTTAGAGAGGTTGGTCTGGGCCAGTTCTTAACTGCTTCAATCTTTTGAGCATCCACTTGAATACCATTAGCAGAGACAATATGGCCTAAGAAAGCCATATACTTAAGCAAGAATTCACATTTCAAAAATTTTGCATACAACTCGTGGTCCTTAAGGGTTTGAAGGACGATCCTGAGATGATTTGCATGCTCCTCTTCATCTCTTGAATACACCAAAATATCTTCAATAAACACAATCACAAAATATCCAGAAACTGTATGAATACTCTATTCATTAAATCCATAAAGGTTGCAGGTGTATTCGTCGACCCAAAGGACATGACCAAGAACTCAAAATGGCCATATCTAGTCCTAAAGGTTGTCTTTGGAATATCACATTCCCTCACTTTCAACTGATGGTAA
>DF360446.1:16856-34551 GCA_000787875.1 Solanum virginianum | reverse complement strand
CATATTCATTCAATCATTCCCTCACTTTCAACTGATGGTAACTAGATCGAAGGTCTATCTTTGAGAAACAACAGGCACCCTGAAGTTGATCAAACAAATCATCTATACTTGGGAGAGAATACTTATTCTTTATGGTGACCTTGTTCAGTTGCCTATAGTCAATACACAATCTGAGAGACCCATCTTCCTTTTGCATGAATAGGACAGAGGCACCCCATGGAGAAATACTAGGCCTTATAAAGCCCTTCTCTAACAGATCTTTCAACTATTCTTTCAATTCTTTCAACTCAGCGAGGGTCATCCTATATGGTGGAATTGAGATAGGTTGGGTATCAAGGAGAACACCAATCCCAAAGTCGATCTCCCTATCAGGAGGGACTCCAGGCAGATCCTTAGGAAACACTTCTAGAAACTCATTTACAATGGGGACTGACTCAAGAGTAAGAACTCAACATCATCAGATTTAACCCTCACAATATGGTAGATACAACCTTAGAAATACAAGATTGGGACTGACTCAAGAGTAGGAGACTCAACATCATCGAATTTGACTCTCACAAGGTGGAAGATACACCTCTTAACAATCATCTTTCTATCTTTAAGATATGATATAAACTTTCCCTTAGGTGCTACGGAATCACCATTCCACTCTAGAACCTGTTCATTCAGAAATTGTAACTTAACGATTCGGGCTCTATAATCAACAGAGGCATAACAGGTGTGGAGCCAATTAATGCCAAGGATCAAATCGAAATCAGTTATATTTAACTCAATCAGATCAATAACAGTATCCGTATGCATTGATTTCATGAAAAGTATCTATAGTGTTGCAATATCCCTAAGATAGATGGACACTATATAAGCTCTATAGACACTCTCAGCTCGAATAGACTCACTCACTGGAGTAGAAACATCAAAAGTTTCAAGAAGACTCTCGGGGGTTCTATCAAATCTATTAGCCACATAAGGAGTTACAAAAGATAATGTTCCACCAGGATCCACCAACACATAATAATCAATAGAAAAGACTCGAATCATACCTGTCACAATGTCTGGGGAGTTCTCCTGATCATGTCGACTACCCATGGTATACAAACGGTTTGTAGCTCTGTTTGTGTCTATCATAGTACCTCTCTGATTTCCTTTGGCTACCAGGGATGGTGCAGAAGATTGAGTCGGTCAACCCACTTTAGAAAATCTTTCTGATAGTGACCTGCTTGGCCACACATGTAGCATACATCACTCCCCTTATGGCATCTCCCCAGGTGCAATTTACCACACTTACTTTGGACTTAGATCCATAGACTCCAACATTCTAGGACTTTTGATTATTTCTGACTCTAGCTGTAGGTACACTAGCAGATAATGGTGCTGGAAATCGATTCCCATTCCCTTTCTTTCTAACCTCATGGCTGGATATTTTTGCTTTCTTATTTCTAAATTCCTCCTTATCAGGTTTCCTCTCCTTATCAGCTTGTTGCACAAAAGTCATCAATCTCCCTATATCCATGTCACTCACGAGCATAGTTCCCCTCTCATCTCTCTTTGGCCCTCTATTCAACCCATCAATATACATCCCCATCCTCCCCATCATATCAGCAACTATATTCAGAGCATAGTGAGATAATTACGTGAACTTTGGCCCATACTCTTGCACAGTCATAGAGCCCTGTTTCAAGTTCAAAATCTCTCTTACCTCCACCTCTCTTCATTCCCTTGGAAAGAAACATCGTAAGAAAGATTCCTCGAACATAGCCCAAGTCATCATAGGGGCATTCTCTCTTCTACCCTTCTTCCATTGGTCATACCATAGTCTAGCCACCCCTTTTAGTTAATAAGTAGTTAGTTTCACTCGGTCAACATCAGCCACATGCATCACTTGGAACACTTTTTGGAGCTCCTCCGCATAGTTGTCAAGATCCTCAATGGATACAGGCCTTGTGAACTTAGGCGGATTCATCCTCTAAAGTTCCTGGACTCTAGAAGTTTCATAGGCATCCTATCGGGCCGCTCCTTGTCTCACAGCAGGTGCTATGACAACCAGGGCTAGAGTTTGGATAGCTTGGCGACGCTCAGTATCGGACACCTCATCTTGCGGGGGTTGCGCAATAGGGACAGCTTGTTTCGCGGGCTCCTCATGTCCTTGAGGCTCAGGTGGATTGACATTCTATTTAGCGGGACGTCCCCTACCTCTAACATCTCTTCTGCGAGGCATGATCATAATTTTGCAATGCGCGATGCATTTATTAGAATAGAACTTTCATAGAGTATAACTCTTTAGCACGATTTAGAACATAAATGAAGGGAAATAATTCGTAATGTCCTATAGACTCCTGCTTATCAAGTGTGGTCAAAACAAACCCATAAACAAGACTCTACTAGACACGGCTTCATAGACACCCTAGAACACTTGAACTCATACTCCGATACCAAGTTTGTCATGCCCCGGAAGGGGACCCAAGACATGGCCGGCACCTATAGAATATTGCTAGTCCCCAACCTAACCACTTGGTCTCATCATATTCATTCAATCAAACATCTTACTAATTAGCAGAAAACAAAGAAGAATAAGTAGGCACATCTCATCATCTAGTCTCAAATAATAATATAATGAAAGGCTAGTAGGAAGAAACGAGCTCATAAGTCTCAACATCAACATCCAACTCTAGTCTATGAAGCCTCTATCACTATTAGGTGGTGCCAATGACAGACCCATAGCTACCTCAATCAAATAAAAGGTAAGCAAAACTATCTCTAATGCAAAATGAAAATAAGTAATGAATCCTCCAAAGTATAGGAGGCTCACCAATCTGCTGAACATCCAAAGATCCTCAACGAAGCGCCTGCTGATGACCTTTATCCCAAGTATCTACATTATAAAACGATGCAGTCCAAAAGGGGACACTAGTAATTGGAATGTTGTCACGACCCAAAACAGGCCTTGAGTGGCACCCACACTTACCCTCTTAGGTGAGAGAACCAACATATAAATCCCAATTGATACTAACAATTCAACTTATAAAATATAATAATGATCGAGAGGTTAAACTCATAAGGCATAAATATCCCAAAATTACTAAGTTCATTACTTAATGATCCCCAAAATCTGAAAGTCATGACATCAAGGATACTAACATCAAAATACCAAGTCCAAGAATATCAACTCCAAAATGAAAAAAAACAAGTGGTTTATGTCAGAAAGCTAAGGACACCATGACAAGACTAATAGGATCCAACGCGATCTAGAGATATAGCTCACCCTGGAACCTTATGTACTGCAGACTGACTAGAGCTGAGGGCGAGTCGAAGTCGGTGGAATACTCGCTGCACTCCACAATATAAAATAAGAAAAGTACAAGTAGGGGTCAGTACGGGAAACATGTACTAAGTAGATATCATCGACCGAATCAAAATAAAAATCAATATGTATAAAATAAAAAGCAGGAATCAATCATAACACTTAACAGGGAGCAACAACAGGGGAAAGTACACAACCAATCAATGATAACAATAATACACATGAGGACTCAAGCCTCCACATCACATTTCTTTTGAGAGATAGGTTCTTTGAATTTGACTACATTAAATTATTTTAACAAGTTGTTCCTTATTATTATCGTGCCGGAATGTGACACTCGATCCTATAATATATGTGCCGGAACGTGACACCCGATCCAATTAAATTATTTTAATAAGTTTTTCCTTATTATTATCGTGCCAAAATGTGACACCTAATCCTATAATATATATGCCAGAACGTGACACCCGATCCTATAATATATATGTTGAAATGTGATACCCGATCCTATAATATATATGTATCAAAATGTGACACTCGATCCTATAATATATATGTCAGAACGCGACACCCGATCCAATATATATAATTCACTATTCTTTATCATTCCTTCTCACTTCGTTACCAAGGTTTCGACAACCCTTCCTTGTTAAGGCATCTTTGTGAGAGATCAAGTTCAAGATGATAGGTTTCATGGTCTTGGGATTGCAGACCAATCACAACAATACATCAGTCAACCAAACCACAACAATTAAGTACATTAAAAATATCATAACTTTACTCAATGACAATCAATTGCTATTAAAGTTTCTCTATCAGATAGAACAAACAATAACCTACCTCAACTGAAGAATCAAGGAATCAAAGTCAAGCAAGTTAGTTCACCACTGCTTTTCCTTTCTTCAATACCTCTGAATGCTTTGAATCTATCAAATATATATTATTTGTAAGAACACGAGTCTATAGTCACCCATATTAACATATGTCTAATTTAGACCCGAAGATTCATCTAATTTCATAATCAAGATCCTAAATTTCAAGCCTAAAGTTAAGTTTTAACCTCTCCAAATAACCTAAAATCTAATAATATTCATGTAATATGATATACCTCATATCTAATGTCCTATTTTAATATATCAAGAACTTATTTTATAAGTGATAATTAATAACAGAACCAAAATCTAACATTAAAACTTATACATTAATAACATGGTAGAGAACCAGTTTGCAGCAAACCAAATTAACAATATCTCCACTATGATTCCTGACAATTGATCTTAGTTCCCATCATTAAGCCATCATTATTATTGTAAGCTCTCTCTCTATATATTTTTCTTATACTAAAATAGAACCTAGATGATAACGTAGGCATTGCAGCAACCCATTATCCAACAAGTAATAGACATATATGTTCATAGATGGATGCTACACTAAATGATTTTCTAGAAACTGCAAATCCAAACATTTATAGGGAAACGGACAAGTGTCCACACATGCTTACTATTCTAATAAATTAAGCAACAATTCTTATCACAAACTCCACTTTATGATCAAAACACATATATTTACATCCTAAGTTATACATAGATGTATATAAGATACACAACTCCTATTCTAGAATGAAATTTCACCTGACGTTGCCACTGTACTTCGTCACGGTCCCCTTTCTCGTCCTCTTCTTTCTTATTTTTTTAACCTAATTATGAACTACCACTACCAATTTATCTTAATAGATATAACACAAGTAGTATAGAATTTTAACTAAATTATCACTTTAACCCATTAAGTAACTTAATAATCTAAAATTACCTTTAAGTTAGATAACAAAAGTCATCGAATAGTCTAAAAGCCCCTTTAAAATTTGTAAAATACATCTTTTAAAGCTCTATTTCTCAAAATGACTTGGGGATCATTAAATTAGATATCAATTTACCCACCGTTCATCCCCGAATGGTTAAAAGAAAAGCAATAGTAGGAATGGGTACCTGACTCAATGAAAAGATGTGGATAACGTCCACGCATATCTATTTCTTTCTCCCAAGCGGACTCCTCAACTGGATGATTCTTTCGCTGGACTTTCACTGATGCAATCTCCTTTGATCTCAACTTATGGACCTCCCTATCAAGGATAGCTATAAGCTCTTCCTGATAAGATAGATTCTCATCAAGTAGCACCGAATCCCAATGAATAATGTAATTTCTATCACTATGATATTTCTTCAGCATAGATACATGAAACACTGGTGTACTCCAGATAAACCTGGGGGCAAAGCTAACTCATAAGCTACCTCCCCCATGCGCTTAAGAACTCCAAATGGTCTAATATATCTTAGACTGAGCTTACCTCGCTTACCAAACCTTACCAGACCCATAATAGGTGAAACCTTCAAAAATACTTGCTCTCCTTCCATGAACTCTATGTCCCTAACTTTTCGGTCTGCATGCTCTATGCTGCTTGAAGTTTCTCCTGAATCAATTTTACCTTCTCCAATGACTACCTTAGAAGATTAGTACACCGAGGCCTTACCTGGAATGCATCAAACCAACCAATAGGAGACCTACAACTCCTCCCATATAATGCTTCAAAAGGAGCCATGTCAATACTCAATGGATAGCTATTATTATACGAAAACTCTGCCAAAGGTAAGAAGTGAGCCCAGTGACTACCAAAATCTATCACACATGCGCGAAACATATCCTCTAGCACTTGAATTGTCCTTTTAGACTGTCTATCAGTCTGAGGGTGAAAAGCAGTACTAAGGTCTAACCTAGTACCTAGCTCAGCCTGCAAGGTCCTAAAAATATTAGAAGTAAATTGCGTACCTCTATCTGATATGATGGAAATTGGAACTCCATGTAGACGAACAATCTCACTGATGTAGAGTTTGGCTAACTTCTCTACATTATAAGTTACCTGTACCAGAATAAAGTATGCAGTCTTCGTCAACATGTCAATGATCACTCATATAGAATCAAACTTAACCAATGTCTTTGGAAGACCAACCACAAAGTCCATAGCAATTTTTTTCCACTTCCATTCAGGAATGGGCATTCTTTGGAGAGTCCCTCCAGGTCTCTGGTGCTCATAATATACTTAATGATAATTGGGACACTAAGCAAATAAATCAGCGATGTCACGCTTCATTCTACCCCACTAATAATGTTGCCTCAGATCACGATACATCTTGGTTACACCAGGATGTATAGAGTACCTCGAACTATGAGCTTCTACAAGAATAGTCTGAATCAAATCATCAACACGGGGCACACATACCCGCCCCTTAATCCTTAGAATGCCTTTCTCATCAATCACAAGTTCCTTGGCCTCTCCTCGCAAGACTATATCATGAATTCGGCTTAGCTTCTCATCATTAAACTGCTTCTCTTTAATCTTGTCATGAAATGATGATTTTGCCTCTGCACAGGCCAAGAGTCCTCCCTTCTCAGACCTAGAACAATTCTCAGATGCTCTTTATGCTCCTTTTTGCTCTTTAAGTAGATCAATATATCATCAATAAAGACAATAACAAAGAGATCTAGGTATAGCTTAAAGATTCCATTCATCAAACTCATGAAAGCAGCAGGACCATTTGTCAGTCCAAAGGATATTACCAAAAATTCATAGTGCCCATACCTTGTTCGAAAAGCAGTCTTTTTTGCTCGTATCTTTAAATGGTGATATCAAATCAATCTTTGAGAAGCCACAAGCACCCTGCAACTAATCGAATAAGTCATCAATATGGTGAAGGGGGTACCTGTTCTTAATAGTTACCCTGTTCAACTGTCTATAGTCTATACACATATGAAGGCTACCATCTTTCTTCTTCACAAAAAGAATTGAAGCACCCCAAGGAGAGACTCTTGGTCTAATAAAACCTTTACCTAACAACTCTTGAAATTGGGCTTTCAACTCTCTCACCGTTCATCCCCGAATGGTTAAGAGACTCTTGGTCTAATAAAACCTTTACCTAACAACTCTTGAAATTGGGCTTTCAACTCTCTCAATTCAGCCGTGACCATTCTGTAAGCTGGAATAGAAATAGGACGAGTACCTAGCTCCAAATCAATATAAAAATCAATATCCCTATCTAGTAGCATGCTAGGTAGGTCTGCAGGAAAGACATCCACAAATTCATGCACTATCAAGATGGATTCCACTGAGGGCACTTCAAAACTATCGTCCCTGAGATGTGCCAGAAAGGCTAAACAACCCCTACTCACTAACTTCTTAGCATGCAGAAAAGAGATGATTCAAACTGGAGAGGGAAAATAATCAACTTCCCCAGAAAGGCTAAACAACCCCTACTCACTAACTTCTTAGCATGCAGAAAAGAGATAATTCGAATGGGAGAAGGAAAATAATCACCTTCTTACCCCAGCTGATCTATCCCAGGCTTGGCCAATGTCACAGTCTTAGCATTGTAATCCAAGATAGCAAAATTTAGAGAGAGCCAAGTCATATCCAAGATAATGTCAAAGTCAACCATCTCTAGAATAATCAAATCTACGTAAGTCCTGCTTCCCAAAAAAGTCACAAGGCAAGACCTATACACCTTCTCAACTAACACAGACTCACCAATAGGAGTGGAAACATGAATAGGCGTATCAAGTAAGTCATAATGCAAATTAAGTCCATCAGCAAAAATAGAATATACATATGAAAAAGTGGACCCAGGATCAAATAATACGAAGGCAGTGATATCGCAGACCAGAAGAGTACCTGTGATAACAGCATCTGATGCCTCTACCTCTAGCCTTCCTGGAAAAGCATAACAATAGGCTCTATCACCTGTCTGACAATTTTCTCTACAAGGTTGTGTACTAGTAGCTCCAATCTGCCAGCCACCCTGGCTGGACTGATGACCCCTACGACCTTGGCCACTACGTCCTCCAGACTGACGGCCCCTATTATGACCACCTCGAGCTCTAGCTACTCGGCCTCTATAACCCTAATCAAGCCAAGGCTGATTCTGCCTCGGACAATACCTTGTAACATGCCTAACCTCACCACATCCATAACAAGCCCTAGAATCAAGAGTGGGCCTCTGTAAAAATGAAGAAGACTGAATATAACCCCCAAAATTAGGGAGAGGCTGGCTAGTTCCTGATGGAACCCTATCTGAAACCTGCAGTAAAGACTGAATCGGACGGGCTGAATAACCACCTGAACTCTGTCCTCTGGAATAAAACTCGCTAAACTCTCCTCCTTTACAGAACTTCTTAAATGTTGTCGTCTTGGTGAAATCATCTGCATTCACCCCCTCTACCCTATAACAAAATCAACCACCTGCTGAAAGGACTTTGCTAAATTAGCTACCTGCAAGGCTGAAATTTGCAAATCGAACCTCAATCCCTTCACAAAGTGACGAATCCTCTCATCTTAACTGAAATAAAGCTAAGTAGCATATATAGATAGAGCATGAAATTTAGCCTCGTAAGTAACAGACATCTTCCCCTGCTCTATATTAAGAAACTCATCTCTTTTCTTGTCCCTCAAAGTCCGAGGAATATACTTCTTCAAAAAGAAGTCAGAAAAGGTTATCCAAGTCATAGGCGGTGCCTCTGCTGGCTAACACTTAATATGCAACCTCCACCATACTTTAGTATCTCCCGAAAGCTGGTATGTCACAAACTCAACACTGAATCACTTTACGATATCCATCTTATGATGCAACTCATGGCAATCAACAAAGAATTCATAAGCATCCTCAGACTCAATGCCTCTCTAAAGACTGGAGGTTTCAACTTTAGGAACTTGACAAAAAGATCATGCTGTTCACTAGTCATTATAAGCCCTGTAGTCAATTGGGGAAACATGTGTGTCTCCAAGGATGTATCTATAGAGGAGCGTAATAGCTGCATGTTGTAATCCCTGAACCTCAAGTACTGGAGGCGCTTGGCCCTGATAGGATAAACCACTGAGATAGGTGAGAACCTGGTGAATCATCTATGTGGTAGGCTGGGGTGGTACTTCCTTATCATGCTACTGCTCATCCACCACCTCAATATCCTTTCTAGCTACCTCATCAGCTGGTGGAGGGGCCGCTGCTCTTTTCTTGGTTGGACCAGCTGCTTGGCCCCTACCCCTAGTGGGATTTCTCCCATGACCTCTCATTACTCCTCCTTCTTGGCCTACGACTGACTTAGGCACTATTATTGCTCTAGTTCTAACCATCCTGAGAAATAAAATGAAGAGAATCAAACACCAATTTAGATTACCTAAATACCAATTAGATTCAGGTAATAGCATGAAATACATAAAGAATAGAGTTTTCCTAAAGTCCTATAGCCTCTCAAAGAAAAGTAAAGGCAACCCCGTACCGTTCTGCGAGACTCTACTAGACTTATCCTTGTGTGATGAGATCACTAAACCTAAAGCTCTGATCCTAAGATTGTCATGACCCAAAATGGGCCATGAGTGGCACCCACACATACCCTTCTAGGTGGGTGAACCAACATATAAATCTCAATCGACACTAACAATTCAACTTATAAAATATGATAATAATCGAAAGGTTAAACTCATAAGGCAGAAATAACCCAAAATTACTAAGTCTATTACTTAATGTTCCCTAAAATCTAAAAGTCATCACATAAATGACACTAATATCAAAATACCAAGTCTAAGAATACCAACTCCAAAATGAAAAAAAATAAGTGGTTTATGTCCGAAAGCTAAGGACACCATGACAAGACAAATAGGATCCAACACAATCTAGAGAAATAGCTCACCCTGGAACCTGATATGCTGCAGATTGACTAGAGCTGAGGGCGAGTCGAAGTTGGTGGAACATTCGCTGCACTCCACAATACAAAACAAGGAAAGTACAAGTAGAGGTCAGTACAAGTAACATGTACTGAGTAGATATCATCAGCCGACTCAAAATAGAAATCAATATGCATAAAATAAAAGGCAAGAATCAACCATAACACTTAACAGAGAGCAACAACAGGGGCAAGCACACAACCAATCAACGATAACAATGATACACATGAGGACTCAAGCCTCCACATCACATTTCTTTTGAGAGATAGGTTCTTTGAATTTGAGTATATTAAATTATTTTAAGAAGTTTTCCCTTATTATTATCGTGTCGGAACGTGACACCCGATCCTATAATATATGTGTTAGAATGTAACACCTGATCCTATAATATATGTGTCAGAACGTGACACCCAATCCTATAATATATGTGTCGGAACGTGACACCCGATCCAATATATAAATTATTTTAACAAGTTTTCCCTTATTATTATCGTGCTGGAACGTGACACCAGATTCTATAATATATGTGTCAGAACATGACATTCGATCCTATAATATATGTGTTCGAATGTGACATTTGATCCTATAATATATATGTGTTGGAACGTAACACCCGATCCTATAATATATATGTGTTGGAACATGACACCCGATCCAATATATATAATTCATTATTCATTATCATTACTTCTCACTTTGTTACCAAGGTTTCGACAAGTCATCGTTATTTAAGGCATCACTGTGAGAGATCAAGTTCAAGATTATAGGTTTCATGTCTTGGGATTGCAGATCAATCATAATAATATATCAGTCAACCAAACTATAACAATTAAGTGCATGGAAAATATCACAATTTTACTCAATGACTATCAATTGCTATTAAGAGTTTCTCTATCAGATAGAACAAATCATAACCTATCTCAACCGAAGAATCAAGGAATTTAAGTCAAGCAAGCTAGTTCACCACTGCTTTTCCTTTCTTCAATACCTCTGAATGCTTTGAATCTATCAAATATATATTATTTGTAAGAACACGAGTCTATAGACACCCATATTACCATATGTCTAATTTAGACCCAAAGATTCACCTAATTTTCATAATCAAGATCCTAAATTTCAAGCCTAAAGTTAAGTCTTAACTCCTCCAAATAACCTAAAATCTAATAATATTCACGTAATATGATATACCTCATATCTAATTTCCTATTTTAATATATCAAGAACTTAATTTATAAGTGATAATTAATAACAGAACCAAAATCTAAAATTAAAACTTATACATTAATAACATGGTAAAGAACTAGTTTGCAGCAAACCAAATTAACAATATCTCCACTATAATTCCTGACAATTGATCTTAGTTCCCATCATTAAGCCGTCATTATTATTGTAAGCTCTCTCTCTATATATTTTTCTTATACTAAAATAGAACTCAGATGAAGACGTAGGCATTGCAGCAACCCATTATCCAACAAGTAATAGACATATATGTTCATAGATAGGTGCTACACTAAATGGTTTTCTGGAAACTGCAAATTCAAACATTTATAGGGAAACAAACGATTGTCCACACACATGCTTACTATTCTAATAAATTAAGCAACAATTCTTGTCACAAACTCCACTTTGTGATTAAAACACATATATTTACATCCTAAGTTATACACGGATGTATATAAGATACACAACTCCTATTTTAGAATGAAATTTCACCTGACGTTGCTGCTGCACTTCGTCGCGATCCCCTTTCTCATCCTCTTATTTTTTATTTTTTAACCTAATTATGAACTATCACTACCAATTTATCTTAATAGATATAACACAAGTAGTATAGAATTTTAACTAAATTATCACTTTAACCCATTAAGTAACTTAATAATCTAAAATTACCTCTAATCTAGATAACAAAAGTTATCAAATAGTCCAAAAGCCCCTTTAAAATTTATAAAATACATCTTTTAAAGCTCTATTTCTCAAATTGACTTGGGGGTCATTACAAATGTACTGATATGTAAAATAGATGAATGAAATTAAAACAAGTAGAACAATATAGAAACAACAATTAACTCAATATAGAAACCAATTAACATGTCAAATGTCTATCTAAAGCAGGAATAAAGAGTAGACAAGTGACCTATCAACCAATCAATTCATCAATCAAATCAGACTCGTCTCAAAAGGACTCATGTTAACTCATCTCGACTCAGAGTACTCAAGGTGAAAACTTTCTTGGAGTTTTTCTTATTCGATAATAATCATTTATGAGCCAGTGATTGTACAACAATCACACTGATGTTGCCATAGCCATTTTGTACTTCCAGGTAGAGAACGAATCAAAACCACATGGACAAGTCCAAATGGAGTCAGTAATCTATAAGTCCTCTATTGATTTCAGGAGTTCTAATCAGAGGAAACCTCAACATAAAGTGATGTGTTGGTCCTAATCCTCACCTACGCTTGGCTGAATTGTTTGAGAGTGTGAGTTGGACTAACTCTTACTCTTTCAGTGCTTGATACTCCTCCCATGACTCAATGTTCATAAAACTATCCATCCAATCAAACTATCTCAATGAAACCATCTCATTCAGCCTCGTGAAAGCATAATCTTTAATCAATCTCGTAGAGACTCAAATTATCCAAGTCAATAGCTCAAGGCTTAGGATAATCATTAGGGAATAATTGAACAGACAAATCCTTAAGGTTCATTTATGGAGATTCAAGGAGCTATCAAGTTCTATCAACTCACCATCATTCTCACATCACAATTATAATCACAATTGATATTCTCAATCAAGGCTCTAGACTCAATCCCTATCTTATTTCATACATTTTTTTAAAAGCTAACACATAAGGTTTATGCAATATCTCATTAAAAACATTCAATTCAAGAAAAAAAATTTACGATGATCATTAACATATGAAAATACATGTAGAAAATATGATTTCTTAAGAAAATAATCAATAATCATGCATGTAGACTCAAGAACCTTCAACTCTCATCTAAGACCAATATGGGGCACATGAGAGAAAAATCTCATGTTTTTAGTTTAACCTTACATACTTGGGATAAAGCTCTTTCAATCAACCGTCAAGAATTCTCCTTGAATTCTTCAATATCATGTTCTTTTTTCTTCTCTTTCAAGCCCATACTTTCAAGTGTTGTCGAAAAGGAATTAGAATGAGGTTTTAGACCTTATTTACTCATCAAAACAACCTAAATTGATCATGTTTTGAGTTTAGGAGGGGTTGGGAACTGACCGGAATGCCCCTCGAATTAAAAAGAAAAAGTTTATCTCAAAAATGCTTAGTCCGCAATGCTAACTAGACGTGGACCCATGTATTATTTTCAAATTTTGTTTCCAAACAAGTTTTCAATTCCCCTTGAAAAAATTAAAAAAATGCAAGTGTTGGTCTGCGTCTCTGGCGCGTCGCGCCTTGAGCGCGCACCAACACTATTTTGGAATTAATTACAAAAAATTATTTTTTGATCCGATGGCTCTAGAATCTGAACGAGTTTATTTTTTCACTCAATTTTTCATGCTGATTGCATATCCAGTTTTGAACTCACAACGGAGTATGAGATGATGTGTTACGTGCATATTTCTATTCTAGAGATATTTTTATAATCTTACTGGGTGTTACAGAAATGATGCAGTCCATGGAATGTTCAAGTATGTAAAATAGATGAATGGAACAGATATAGGTATTATAACATCAACTCAGAAAATACATAATCAGGATGTCAAATGTCTCTCTAAAGCAAGAATAAAGAGTAGACAATGACCAATCATTACCAATCCAAATCTAATTCAATACAATCAAATCAAATCAGAGTATTATTAACATAGAACCTATATGGGAGTTTCTCTTATCCGATAACAATCACTTATGAGCTAGTGATTATACAACAATCCGCTGATGTTGCCACAATCATTCTATACTTTCCAGGTAAAGAACGAATTAGATTCATAATGGATTGGGTCCATCAAGTCCACTATTGTTTCAGGGATTTCCAATCAAGAGGGAACATTTGATATAATGGTTCAATCCTCATCTACTATTGGCGACGTAGTTAATGAGCTCGAGTTGGGCTTACTCTTACTTATTTTGGTGCTCTATACTCCTCCCAAGACTCAATGCTCATAAGACAGTCCATCTTAATCAATTATATCAATTAGTTTCATTAGGACTCTCATCATTCCATTAGTTCTATCAAAATTGAGCCTTTTGGCCTATCAACCATCTAATCAACTCAATTCTAAATCAATCTCTCAAAAAAGCTTAGATCAATCATTAAGAGGACAATCAATTAGACCAATCTTTAGAGTTCTATTATGAATACTCACATGACCATCAAGTTCTACCATCCTATCATCATGGTCATATTACAATTGCAATCAACCTTCTCAAATCAAGGCTCTAGAGTCAATCCCTAGGTTCATTCATGTATTCTTTTGCAAAGTAATGTATAGGGTTTATGCAGTAACTCATGAAAAGTATTTAACAAGTAAAACCAAGTCTATGATAATCATCAACACATGAAAATACATAGAATGTATATAATTTACAAGAAAACTTTCAAGAAACATGCATGAGGACTCAATACATTCACAATCTTTCTATTACCATTAATAGGGACACATGGAAGGACAATTCCATATTTCAATTTAGTCTTACATACCTAGTATGGAGTTTTTCCAATCAATCTTGTAAGAACTTGTCCTCAGTTCTCTTGAACCATCACTCTTCCTCTCTTCTCCTTAGCCCTAGTCTTTGTTAAAAGCTTAGAAAAGCTTAAGAATGGGTGTTAAAACCCTTTTTATGCTCAAAATGACCTATATTGATCGTGTTTTAAGTTTAGGAGGGGTTGGAGAAAGTTTAGAATGCCCCTCACGAAAAACTAAAAAGTTTCACCTCGGTGTACCAATTAAATCCACATCGCGGACTTGGCCCATTTTGGGGATCTTTTGCCAAAAATTTTTCAATTAAATTTTCTAATCCCATAAAAAATATTGCGTCACGATTATGCCACACACTTTTCTAGAATTGTGTTTTCGCATCGAACAATTATCTTTTGATCCAGTTGCTCTAAAAATCAACCAAGATGTAACACCCCATAAAATTATCGAAATGCCTCTAGAATGTAATCATGTGCATAATGCGTCTTTCATAGCTTCGATGGAAAATTTGATACTAGATTTGAGATCAGCGTAAAAATTGAGTGAGAAAATAGTTCGACCCGAATTTAGAGCAATCAGGTCAAAAAATAATATTCATTAATTTAATTGAAAACAATGTTGATCTGTGCCCCTGGCGCGACATGGACGGGGCATGGAGTTAAACTAAAATATTTTGATGAGAAGTTAAAAATTCATACGAAGAAAATTTTAGCGAAAACGCATTGGTCCGCGCCCCTGGCGCATCGCGGACCAGTACAATTTTCCTGACAATTTTTCTTTTAATTTCAGGAAGGGTATTTTGATCATTCCTAACCCATTTTAATATCCAAAACTATTTTGACTCATTTAATTCGTACGAAGGGTTTAAAAAATCCATATTCTCCTAATTCTAAGTGCGTGAAAGTTCTGGAGAAAGAAAGCAAGAAAGAGCCTAAGGATTTCTAAGTTTGGGTCAACTCTATTGAAAAGACTTGGTAATTCTTCACTCCAGGTATGTAAAGGCTAACCAAAACATGGGAATGTTCTCTCATGTACCCCCTTTTGATTGTAGAGAGTCGATAATTAAAGGTGAAAGGTTTTATCGGTATAGTTTCTTAATGTTTTACTGTAAACTACTTTTATACTACATATATTTTCTTGAATTGATGATTCTCATAAACTTGTTTTCTTGTTTTTAATACTTTTCCTGAGATATTGTATGAACCCTATATGTTAATTCTTGAAAGCATATAAAAGAACGAACTTAGCAGATGGGTCTAGAGCCTTGTTAATACAAATGTGCTTGTTGTTGTGGTTCTTGTCCTGATTTGAGTGTGATGATGATGTTGATAAGATTAAAATACCTAAGGTCTTAAAAAGATTGAATCTAATCCTAAAAGAATGTTCCTAACCCATTGAGTTACTTACTGATGAGATGAGTTTATGTTATTTGTCCAAAAGAGGCTAAATGATGAGAAATCTTGATGTTGATATTTGTGAGCATATTGAGTCCTGGGAGAAGTATTGAGCATTGAAATAGGTAAGAGTGACTCCTACTCGCACTCATAACTACGTGGCTGGCATAGGGGAGGATTGAACCGTGAGAACAGATGTTTCCTTAGTCCTGAAAGGGGACTTGATGTTACTTTATTCTGGATCTAATCCAATGATATATGCCCTTTATCTCAGCAAGGTACTGGGTAGATGTGGCAACGACATTGGTTCGTTGTGTCATGACAGGTTAATAGGTGATAGTTGTAGGTCTGAGAAACTCCCAGATAGGTTCCCTATTGATAGTACTTAGATGTTGATGTGATGGTATGAGTCCTTACTGATTACAATTGTGATAGTGTCTATTCTTTATTCTGAGATGAGATGAGGAACTGATGAGCTGATGTTGTTCCAAGTTACCCTGTTTATAGCATTTACTTTAGCCCATTGTACATCTAGTACATCACACGTACTAACGCCCCTTTAGTGCTACATCATTTTATGATACAGATGCAATAGATAGAGGACTTCAGCAGGTGAATTGTTGAGGTTCACAAATTCTCAGACAGAGACTTGATGAGTCCTCCCCTGCATTCGGAGGATGTCCTTATTTCCTTTTTCTTATTATTTTAAGTTATTCTAAGTTTGTGGTAGCTATGGCATGTTATAGTACCTTCCTAGACTTATTAGGAATAGAGGCTTCATAGATATAGAGAGATTATAGTTTGATGTCGGGATTCTTCCCCCTTTTCTTTTCATTGACTATTTTTATTATTATTCTATGTGATGGATAGAAATGACTAGTCTTGTGGCCTATGGCCTTTATTCTTAATATCGATGTAATGAGATATAGTAGCCCACTGATAGGTTATTTGTCATTTATCAAATGTCTTTTGTTAATTGATGGATTGAACAAATATACTGAGGTCAGGTGGTTCACTTGAGGACTAGCAATAGTCTCTGGGTGCCAGTTACATCTAGGGTACCCTCTCCAAGCATAACAAACTTGGTAGCAGAGCACAGAGTTCAAGTATCCTAAGGAGTCTATGAAGCCATGTCAAGTAGAGTCTTGTCTTGTTTATGGGTGTGTTGTGTACCACACTTTATAAGCAGGAGGCTATAGGACATTAGAAAGTGTTACCCTTCTTCTATGATCTGAATTCGTGCGACAGAGTTTAACTCTATGAAGAATCTCCTTCTAATTCGTGTGTTATACATTTACAGAATATGTCACCGAAGAGAACAGCTGCTCAGAGAGATGCCTTAGCCCCAGCTGCTGAGAATGCCCAACCTGAGGTCTTGGTTTAGACAGAGACGAGGAGACGGGGATGGCCTGCCAGGACTACTGAGGTTCCATAGGTGCCCCTGCACAGCTCCAGCCAGCTCCCACCACAGAGTCAGAGTTCAGGAGAGTCATCACTATACTGACTCAGCTGGTGGCCTCTCAGGGTAATAGTCAGGTCCGCGCCCCTGGCGCATCGC
>DF360446.1:5102-16799 GCA_000787875.1 Solanum virginianum | reverse complement strand
CTCTAGCTCACAAGAGTCCTCAGCTGCAACCCTACTAAAAGATTTCTTGAGGATGAACCTGTCAGTGTATACGAGGTCTAAGGTTGAGAAGAACCCGCAGAATTTCATTAACGAGATGTACCAGGTCCTAAAAGCTATGCACGCCAACGAGATTGAGGGAGTGGAACTTGCTTCCTACCAGCTGAAAGAGGTTGCTAATATTTGGTACAACCAATGGGAGGATAGCAGAGGTGATGATGTAGAGCTTGCGGAATAGGAAGAGTTTGAAGCTGCTTTCATTGACCATTTCTTTCCTCAAGAGTTGAGGGAGGCGAAGGTTGACGAGTTTGTGAACTTGAAGCAAAGAGGGATGACAGTTAAGGAGTACAGTCTTATGTTTATTAAGTTGTCCAAATATGTTTCGGAGATGGTCCAAGACATGAGGGCGAGGATAAGAAAGTTTGTGTCTGGCTTGGGCAGGCATGTGTAGAAGAAGTGCAAAGCAGCCTTGTTGATCCTAGGTATGGACATTTCCAGGATTATGGTGTATGCCCAAACAGACAAGGGAGGATAAGAAAAAAGATAGAGAAGAGCATATGAACAGGAAAGCAAAGTCAGCAGGGCATGAGCCTAGCCAGCAAAGGCAGAATAAGGGTGACAAGTCCTACCTTCAAAAAAGAACATCCCATCATGCACCCTCTGTAGCGAGTGCGCCGTCCAACAAAACAGGTATGATCAGAAGTCTTATGGTTATGAGGCTAAATGATGACATCCCATCATGCACCCTCTGTAGCGAGTGCGCCGTCCAACAAAACAGGTATGATCAGAAGTCTTATGGTTATCAGAACTTTAGGCCCCAGGGTTCTCAGTCGCAAGCTAGTGTGACCCAAGGTGCGAAGGGAAAGCCACCCTACAGCAATTGTGGAAAATTTTATCTGGGTAAGTGTCATGTGGGCATGGATGCTTGCTACATATGTGGACAAATTGGCCACTTTTAGTGTGATTACCTGAAGAGGAGGCGTGGTGAAGAGAATAATAGAGCCTAGTTCTCCGCAGCACCCCTAGCTGGCGGTCATCAGAGGGGCACTACTATGGGTACAGGAGGTAGGGCTAACCGTCTTTATGCCATGGGGACTCATCAGGACTAGGAGGCAACACCAGATGTTATTACGGGTATGTTTCGAGTTTTTACTTTTGATTGTTATGCATTGCTTGATACGGATGTCACCTTATCTTTTGTAACTCCCTATGTGGCTAGTAAGTTCGGGATTCTCCCAGAGTAGTACTTGTCTTAATGCTGACTTATTTTGCTTCATTGTCACTTATAACAAGGCTTGTGTGTCGATTAAGTTGAGTTTGATAGTTTCAGTGGCGGATTAAAGATTTAATATTGTGAGTGCTTTCTTAGCTTAGCAAAGGCGGAATCAAAATTTTCACCAAGGGATTTCAAAAATATAAAATGTAAATACACAAGAAGCCAAAGGATGTTCAATGTCTATTATATACATTCAAAATATAATTTTAATTACATATAAATAGTGTATTTTTTTCCTCAAAGAGAGTTCAAATGAACTTCTTGGGTCTACGTAGCTCTGCTTTGCCACCAATCACAAAACATAGATATACAAATTTAACACTTATCATAAAAATACGATTATATTTGAAATCAGTAGCAAAAAATTCAAACAAGAACAAGTACTCACTCCATTCCTTTTCACTTTGCATAGTTTTCTTTTTCATAAGTCAAACAATATCAATTTTGAGTAACATTTTAAAATATTTTTTAATCATATTAATATAAGAAAAGTTATAAATTATAGTACTTTTAGTATAGTTTTTGAATATCCAAATTCTAATTTTAAAATATTAAATTATGCTAATCTAATTTAGATTTTAAAATTAAAAAAATAAGTTTTGCAAAGTATGACAATTATTAGAAATGAAGAGAGTAGTATTTATTATCTTCAATAAAGAAGAAAGAAAAAGTATTTATTTGTATATCTTTCTTTTTAGGATAATTATAAATAAGGAAAGAAATGGAAAAGTAGCAAAAATGTAGCAATACTTATATATATATATATATATATATATATATATATAAAATAAACTATGTGGAGAGTGAGATCTGTACTCAGGCCTAACAACACTAAAATAACCTCTAGCACCCACCTTGAGTCATTGAACCAATCAAACCATTTATTCAATGGGTGTTCTATGTTAATTTTATACCAATTCCTGTTAACTTTTACATAATTGTCACGCCTCAAGAGGGTACCTTAGGCGTAACTACCACTCGGAGACTATTGCTAGTCCCCAAGCGAACCACCTAGTCCCATCACAATCGTTCAATTAGTAAATTAGTGGAAGACATTCAAGAAATTAAGGGAGGCTATCAGCGAGCTACAAGACTTATCACTATGTCCATCATGTGAAATAAGATTAAAGAAACAATTTCAGTATAAAGAAAGAAAAGAGGGAAAAGAACCCCAACATCAACTATCATACGTCTATGTCTATGAAGGCTCTATAACTACTATCTAAGAAGGTACCATAACAGGCCATGGCTACCACGATCAAATGAAATAACTCAACAGAAATAAGAAAGAATCATCCTCCAAATGCAGGGGAGGACTCACCACTCTCTAAAATCAAATAACTCTGAACATCAACGACTCGCCTACTGAAGTCCTCTGTCTACTGAATTTGCATCATAAAATGATGTTGCATCAAAAGAGTGTTAGTACGTGAAATGTACTGTATGTAAAATGGGCTAAAGTGAACAGTAAAGGCAAAACAATATAGTATGACACCAGCTAATCAATCACTCAATCTTAACTCAGAATAAGGAACAGGACTCTATCACATCACCATCAATCAAGACTCATACTATCACATCAACATCAGAGTACTATCAATATGAAACTTATCGAGGAGTTTCCCTAATCGACAGCCACTACCTATGAGCCGATAATGATACAATGAAGAGATGTTGTTGCCACATTTGTCCAGTACCTTGCTGGGGTAAAGGATGAGTCTGTCAGTGGATCCATAAGTCTGTCAAGTCCTCTGTGGGATAATGAAAACATCCATTTTCACGGTCCAATCCTCACCTATGCTAGCCACATAGTTAATAGGTGTGAGTGGGACTCACTCTTACCCATTTCGGTGTTCAATACTCTTCTCATGACTCGACTTGCTCATAAACTATTAATTAATCAAGAATTTCCATCATCTAACCTCTACGGTACCTCAACTCATCTTATCATCTATCAACTCTAGGAATAGGATCATTCTTTCAAACTTTATTTCAATCTCGTTTAGACCCTAAGGACACTAATTTCATCAACTTCAGTCATTAATACATTCACCTCAGGATACGGAGCATAGCAATCATTACTCGCAGACAATCAAAGCTCTAGACATTACCCCTAAGTTTATTCTTGAAGTCTTTAGTAAGGAATTCATGTAGGGTATATACATATCATACAATACTTCACATAAACACAATACTTCACATAAACAGTTAATTCAAGTTATGATGATCATCAATTTAAGAAAATATAAAGAATTTAAAGATAATTAATTTTCAAGATAAAGTTCAAGAATTGTAACACAAGACCCATCAATATCAACTATCATCCTACTACTTTCATCGAGGCACACGGGAGAACAATCCCATGTTCTAGGTAGCCTTTACATACCCTGGGGTGAAGATTGTACAAATCTTCAACAAGAATTTGACCTGAACTTTGGAAATCCTCAATCCCTTTCCTGGTATCTCTCTCAGAAACTTTGATGTACTTAGAACTAGGAGAATATGGGTTCTTGAAACCCTTCGTACGAATTAAAGAAGTTAAAACACGTTTTGGGGTATTAAAACAGGTTGGGAATACCCAAAATACTCTTCCCGAATTTAAAAGAAAAAAGTCACTAAAAGTGCACTGGTCCGCGATCCGCCAGGGGCGCGGACCAATGTATTTTTCTCCAAATTTTTTTCGAACGAATTTTTAACTTTCCATTGAAATTTTTTAAAATATCACAAGTGTTACTCCGCGCCCCGTCCACGTCGTGCCAGGGGCGCGCATCGACACTGTTTTTGGTTAACTTGTGAAAATTATTTGTCGACCCGATTGCTCTAAAATTGGGTCGAAGCCATTTTCCCACTCGATTTTTCGTGCTAATCGCAAATCCAGTCTCCAATCTCCCATCAGAGCTTTGGAAGACGCATTATGCGCAGATTACGTTCTAAGACGTTTTAATAATTTTACAAAATGTTACAATAATCCGATATAAGATTATTGGGTGCTCAAACACCCGAAGGACTCCATGTAGGTCCATTCCTAGATAGTGTACTTGTTTAACATTTGTTTGAAGTTATTATGGAATATCAGAATATACTTTTCATAAATATATTTTTTTGGCATATTATTTTTGTGTTTTATTGTGTATTATTTCAGGAGTGCCCAAAGGGGTGAGTAAAAGTTTTTATTAGATTTGACTCGTAAGAATCTTAACATATTATTTATCAACTACTTAAATAAGCTAAAAAAAATACTTATATGTCAATTTGACTAGCCTATTATTTACTCTTTTATTATGGTAACAACCACTATTTAAGTTGGTAAAATTTAAGTTCGCAGTATCAACATAGGTTGTGATGTATTAGTGGGAGTGCTTCACTCTTAATCAGAGGTCTCGAGTTCGAGTTCTGGGAATGGAAAAAATCCTGTTGGGAGCGTCACCTCCAAAATAGACTCTGCAGTGTACGATTCAAATTTAGTCGAGACTCCATGGATTTCGAATACCAGGTGAGAAATAAAAAAAAAATTAAGTTTGCAGTAAATTTGATAACGTTATTGCAGATGAGAGGAAGTTGTGTATAAAGGTGTTGGATTGACATATTTCTTTTGTTTTTATTTTCTTTATTCTTATTATTAAAACCATATATATATATATGTAGTATCCAAAGTTTATTAATAGGACCACTCAATCATAAGACCATTAAATTAATCACTTAGAATTTTAATTTTTGGATGGCCTCCACTTTTTTCCGTATATATAAAGAGTTAAAAAAAATCTCATGTGTTGATAAATTTAAAATGAACTTTTTAGGTAGAAAATTTAATAGTTTTTTAAACCAATTTAATTAATGTGGGAGACGTTGTAATAATTGAAAATGAAAAAATATTTAGTAATTGTAGTATTCTTTCTTACATGACTATCTATTTTTTTGCCTTATTACATGGCAACGATTACTATGAACCAATGGTGTTATTCTTATATTTATCTTTTTTATTCTCTTTTCACTGTTTTTATTATTAAATATTCTAAAGTATCGCAAATGGTCAAACCTTTTGTATTATGCAAAATTTATTGTTGTGTATTTCTAAAATGATCAAATTTAATTTATTTTTAATGTCTTCTTTAAATTTCAATCACTACAACAAATTATTATAATCATTATATCAACTTATCAAATGTAAGTGCAATATTATATAAATAACATTATATATAGAAACTTTTAACATTTTTGAGTTAGGTTTTATAATTCTTGTTGACACCGAATTTTTACCCTCCATATTATAAATTACCCAGTTTATTTCATTTTAATAATTTTTGAAATATTTATCTATTTTATTTAAAAAAATATAAAAAATATATATATATAAAAAAAAAGGATTTATTAAACCTGCACATGGAGGACACGCGCCCCCAATTCTCTTTTCTTACCCATTTTCTCCACTCCTCCATGCTCACCCTCACTCTTCTCTTTCTCTTCTTCTTCTTCTTCCCAAAGCCAAGATCAAAACCCAGAAAATGAGAGAAGCCAAAACACCAAACCTCCAAATCCAAAACGCACGCCCCAACAACCCCTTGACAACTCTTTAACGTTCACCTGCTCCCCACGCGTAGCATCGATCCCGTTTTCTCATCCGGCCCTGCGTTTTCTTTATTTTTCAAACCCTAATCGCCCCTATAAATTGAACCTTCATTCTTCACTGTGGGGGAGAGAAGGGGCGGCGGCAGTAAGGAAGATAGTTCGAAATCTTAGCGAAACTTACTCGATTTACATAAGCCAGTCTTGAGCTCGACAGAGCTTACAGAATTGATTCCCCAGAAACCTATTCTTGACAAGGTAGACAGAATTCCTTAGTGGTGGAGAAGCTCTGTCGAGCCCGTTGTCCCAGTACGCTGCTCATCAAAAAGGTAACGACATCGTCTCCCTCTTCTTAATCTCGTTAAGTCTTATGCATTGTAGTCAAAATGTGAATCATGTAGCTACATCGAAGTTGTTATCTTTGCATTTCTGATTGCTGTTAGCTGACTAGACAATGCTGTGACGAGTTGATGTTGTGGTGCTATTTGTTGTTTGGGCGTCTTAGCTACTGCCTAGGCTCCTTTAGACTTGCTGTTATGACACTGTTGTAATACTTTAGTTTGTTTTTCTCTGTTCTATTTCAATCTTGCACAAGGTATTCAATCATAGATTGAATCTTAATGTTGCGTCTGTTTTTCCTGTTTTTGCATTGGTATTGTGAGAAGTGTTCTTGTTCACTGATTAGTTAGCTTTCCTTAAGTTATGTTTTGATTGTCTTGCTGAGTTTTCTTTTCAACCTGATATCAGCTGATACATTCGTTTATCCCTTATGTGCACTCTACGCTTGAGTTTTAATGTTGATATAGAGTCCTAATGAATCCTCTGTCTCAAAGTTTTTTAACAAATTTTCAGTCATATGTCTCCTTGTTCTTGATATTATTCCTTTTTTAAAAAAAAATGTTAAGTTCCAGTTCTGGTTTCAGCATTCCCTATGTTGGTTCTTCCAGTTTCCATTAAGTATTTTCTGTTAATTATATGACAATGAGGAAGAGTCAGTTCATTCATTTTTGGTCATGGCCTGTTCATTTTTGCTTACTGTTGTTATCTCAGTGTTTTAAATTCCTTTGTTGCTTAAACATATTCTTCACGTTGTTCTCCTCTTCATTTTCAAATAAGTTTGCATTGACAATAGGTCATTTCAGTTGATTTATGTTAGATAACTATTTGTATTCTAATTGGTTCTCTTTTCTTATTTGTATGGGGTCTGTGCTCTCGGGTCCAATGGATCCTCTCCCTTTGCATTTTCGATGGGCCACGAAGGCCCCAAACACTTTTATCGAGTTTAGAGAAAGAAGATACAGGTCAAAGAAAGCTGAGATACAGGTTTTGAAGGTCAAAAATCAGTGAATATACACTAATATACATTAAGTGTATATCATAGAAAAATGGGTCAAGCCCAAAAGGGTTGCAGCAGAGATTTAAGTGGGTTGAAGGCCCAAATTCTTAACTCTCTTCTTTTACTTTGTTTTATGTATTTTATTTGTATTTTATTTGGATACTAACCTTTTGTTTTATTTTTTAATCTAATTAAATTCTTCGACATGTTCGCCATTTGTGTTGATCTCTTTTTTTCATCTCTTTGATGCTAAAATTGCTTTTCTCCAAAATAAAAAATTTTAAAAAAATAGACTTTTGTAGTATTTTTCAAGAATGAGTCAAATTCAGTCAACTCTTTCAAATTAAGGCAATTTAGTCAAAGTCAAATATTTTCAAGTTTAGTCAACATTTTAAATGATAGTGGATACTTTCAAATTGATGTCAAGTTTTTCAAAATTAGTCAATCTCTTTTACTAGTCAACTTTTCAAATTCAAGCAAAATATTTTCAAAAGTTAGTCAATTCCCTAATCGTCGGTCGACCGCACGTTAGCGGCCATTTTGAGTGATTAAATTCTTCTTAAAGTGGAAATTGAACTCTTACCCATTTTCTCTGAAGTTTTGAAACTTTTCTGTTAGGTTTTAAAATTTAATTTTGGTTTCCTAATTATCCTTAAAATTAGGTAGCGACTTTCTTTTTTTTTTCAATTTTCAAGAATTTGGTTCGTGCTCAAATCAATTGAGTATCGAATCAAATTTTCGAAGAGAATCGATCATTTTTCGGGATAACAATTTTAACTTTATATTATATTTTTTTGTCAAAATTTTTAATTATTTAGACTTGACTTTTTTAGGTTTTTATATATCCTTCTTCTCTATATCTCACTTGTAAGATTATACTGAATATATTATAGTTATTCAATTCATAATATATGTCAACTTAAAAAATTAAAATCTCTTTTTGAAGTTTAATTTTAAAACTCCAAACTTGTTGAAACTATTTTATATTTCAATGATACATTATATTAGGGGAATGAAATCAAATTCAATTTTCTAATAAGTGCATCACATCTTTAGTAGAATTATAAGATATACATTTGGTTCTTTTTTAGTTGTCACATTTTTTTTAGAGTCAAACAATCTAAATTTTGACTGACATTTTAATATATATATATATATATATATATATATATATATATATATATATATATATATATATATATATATATATATTTATTTATTTATTATATTGAGATAAAAAATATTGTAACTTATAATATTTTTCATATAGTTTTTAAATATTTATTTTTTTATTTTAAAATATTAAATTAATATAATTTAATTTAACTTTCAAAATTAGTCAATTTAACCCTAAAAAATGTCACATGACAACTAAAAAGATACTTATTAACGATCTTGGCGAGTAGCAAGTAATAAGGTACTAGGTATATTTTTTTGTGGGATGCATATCATTATCATCTTTCAAGTTCCCCTAATTCACCATCTTTTAAACAGTAAAAGTTATAAAACTCTAGAGTGTTTCTCTAAAATTCTACAAAAGTATATATACATTTATATATAATATCATGTTTTAACTTTTTTATATATACATATATAATATCATGTTCTAACTTTTACCTTATGACTCTTCCATGATTTTTTTTTTTGTATTTAAAAAAAATTACTGAAAATAATTGAACCATACCAATATAAGAAAAAAAAAAACTGATGATATGATTTCAAAAAATTGTCGTCTTAAAAGATTCAACAAATTTGCCTTGACTTCATATTTACTGGAATATATATATATATATATATATATATATATATATATTATTCCTGGAAAATTCATAAAAAAGTTTATTTAAGATGAAATAAATTTCTCTAAACCATGGTCCTTTTCAGTGTATATATATTGATTCTTATAATTGAGCTTTCATGCATCTGGTAAACGCCGTATCGTCAATGTTGACGACTTCATTTGATTTTCACACCTCATATTTGTAATCCATACAACTTTACACATATTGCTGGAATTGTCAACATTTTATTTTGGAAGAATATCGGTTTCTTCCTAGATGTTACCATTTGTATGTTATCAAGTTGGTGGAAAGTCTTCCTTATTACTTTCTTCGTCTCATTTTGACACGGTATTTAAGAAAAAAGTAAGACTTTTGAAATTTGTGGTCTAAAATCATTCTGAGAAATTTGTGTGGTTGAGATTCATTTCATTAAGGGTAAAAAAAAAAATTTTAAAGTCAAATTATTTTTAATTAGAATAAAATGACATTCTTTTTTGAACGTACCAAGAATGAAAGTATGCGTTGGGACAGAGGGAGTATTTTAAGAGTGGTTAGTTTTATCCTATAACGGTTCACATTGTTATGATACTATGCGTGGCCCTATACACCCACTTGTTTCTTTCTGATCTATGGATGGAAAAAAAAATTACGATTTGTTTGGAAAGTCATTATAGTAATTGAATTTAATTAGTGTAATTGATTGTAATTATATTGTTCAATCTATTTGGTTGGGTAATTGAATGTGATTGGCAGCAATGGCAGGTTATAATTATACTTTCCAATTTACATGAGAAGATTGTGATTGCTGGTAATTACATAGTGTAATTACAAAATAATTAAATTATTAGGAAATTTTTGAATTTCAAAATAATTGAATTGTCCACTTTTCAAGAGATTTGAAATATTTTTCAATTTTGTCCTTCATTAATTGAACTTCTAAGTTTGAATTTTGTATTAGAAATAAATAATGCATTAAATAAGTGTTTGAAGTTTGAAAAGGGTAAAAATGAAAAAAAAAATGATTAAATTTTGTTTTTGTTTCTTTTTCTTAATATGTGTGATTTAGTCCAACAATTCAATTATTTTGAAACAGATGAATACTTTTTAATTTTATTCTTTTATTTCTATTTTATTTTTTCCATTCTAATTTTTTTATTATTATTTTAAATTATTTTTATTTTAATTATTCTATTTTTAAAAATATATATATTTTATTTTCTTCTAATTCTCAATCTTTATTTCATGTGATTCCACTCAATTTTCATGTTGTCTTATTTATTCAATATTTATTTTTTTTCATTAGCATGATTTTATTAGTATTCTAATTTTTAAATTAAAGTTGAAATTCATTGTTGAATAAATGCAACAAACTTACTTTTTTTTTTAAATCATATTTATCTATGTTATGTTGAAATTTGACATAAGAGTATTATGTCAATTATGTTAAATTTTTTATTTGATTTAGAACTTATGTTATATTTTATTTGTTTTAGTAGTATTGACTTGATATTTCACATTATAAGCCATTTATTTTTTAGTTAGATTCAATTGATTATCTTTTTATCAAATATTGTAATAATTTTAGTATGACATTATATTTATAATATTTAATATTTTTATCAAATCTGCATTTTATGATGTTCATATAAATTTTATATTTTTTTATTTTTATGATTAATTTAATTAAAATATACTAATTTATAAAAATATAAATTAATTTTTATAATATTAGTTAAGAATATGTGTTTATTATTAATATATTTTGAGAAGACAATATATATATATATATATATATATATACACACATGTGTGTGTGACAAAAGTATCAACATAAAACATGGAAAACATCAGAAATATTCATCGTAAAAGTTTTAATTGAGTAAATTATTTTTGGAGTTTCACTTATCAAAGTTTCATTCATCAACATATATAAACTGCAATTGTTCCTTTCCATTTTTTTTAACTATAAAAAAGTAGCTATGAATTACATAAAAATGATGGCAAAATTTTTGATGGATAACTCAAAAAATATCATGCTAACTAATTTTTTTAAAAAAAAAATAGAAAATGGACGAAAGGCCAAAGCAATTGCATCAATGAATTGACGTAAGCTTTAGTGGACACAGTCAATAGATTATAGATATAGAAGGCACGTCTGAGTTACCTCCACCAACCTTTTTTCTTTTCGGTTGGTTGGACCCATCTCCACCAACCTCACTAACCAAATACTGAATTTCAAAAAGAACCAAATTCTTCACTATAAATAAGCATTGTTTTCTTACCATACAATATCCCATTACAAAACCTTTGAACATTCCTTTGCCCGTAATTCTTTTATCGCAAACCTCATCTCTCTCAAACTTAACTAAATAACTCCATGGCTCCAGCTCTTCAACAACCAACTCTATCTGAAACAACATCCACCCATGTCGATGCATCATCCGAAAACAACAACGTTACCATCACCGAAAAGATATACACAAGAGTTCGTCTAGCCACAAAAACTGATCTTTCTCATATATACAAATTGTTTTACCAAATCCATGAATACCATAACTTCACTCACTTATACAAAGCTACTGAGTCCTCCTTAGCAAACTTGCTCTTTAAGGAAAATCCTCTTCCCCTTTTCTACGGGCCATCCGTACTGTTACTAGAAGTCTCCCCGACACCTTTTGACGAACCAAAAAATAACACAGACGAAGGGTTCAAGCCCGTCAGAT
>DF360447.1:48896-62033 GCA_000787875.1 Solanum virginianum | reverse complement strand
GAAAGCCACGTGAAGTATACACAGATATGGATGCAAAAGTCTTGGATAACATTGACATAAAATAGAAATTAAAGGATGATAGTGACATAAAGTAGACCTTTTAAAGATAGTAAAGAATCAAGACAAAAGAAAAAATATAAAGTCAAAAACGTGACAAAAAAGGAGAACCGCACACGTCAAAAAGTGTGTCGGGATCAATATGTAAATTATTGAGGAGCGGTTTGTAAATAAGCTTTTTAAATTTGCATAGATAGCCCTTAATCAGTTGTATATATAGATGTTATTTTTCATTTTGTAAGGCATCGAGAAATCCTCAACCCTTATAATCATCTTTGTAAAAACCCTTCTTATCTGAAATATTTTATCAATAAAATACTCTTTTTCCGAATTATGGAGCAACAATTAGAAAACATGAATCTACAAGAAGAGGTATATCTTTTTATAATTAAGCTTAGCTAAATTATTTATTCCTGTTTGACATATATTATGTGATATATTAATGATTATTGTGACAAACTAGGATTATTCATATCTTATGTAAGTGTTTGCTAGCATTAGGAAATGGGAAAATAATTGAATACGAAGAAGAAGAAATTAATAACATAATTATGCAAGCATGGTATGACGACATAAATATAGTACTACAAGAATTAACACAAGATGAAAGAATAAACTACCAAGACCTATTAGACAACCTACTACCCTTTAATTGAATTATTTAAATGTCTAACCCTAACATAACCTATCATATGATATATAAAATTATTACTCCACATAAAATAAATATGGACCCTAATTTCTCACCTAAACCCCAAACCATAAACCCCAAAGCATAAACCTGGACCTAAAATCATATTTAATAAATAACCTACAACTACTAACTGCTTCCACCCCACTAACTCCATTGGATATTAGAAGCTTCTTGTGCTTAGCGGGTTATTACCGGAGGTTTGTGAGTGGGTTCTCTTTTATTGCTCCTCCTATGACTAAGTTGGCTCAAAATAAAGCTAAATTTTTGTGGGCCAATGAGTGTGAAAAGAGTTTCCAAAGCTTGAAAGATAAGCTTGTGTCTGCTCCTGTCTTGTCTCTACCAGAAGGGTTGGAAGGGTTCATTATGTGTTATGATGCCTCAAGAATTGGATTGGGTTATGTTTTGATGCAATTGGTAAGGTGATAGCTATGCTTCTAGAAAACTTAAGGTGCATGAAAATAATTATCCTACTCATGATCTTGAATAGGCCGCTGTGGTATTTGCTTTTATTTTTGAGAAGCTATTTGTATGGGGTGCATGTTGATGTGTTTACCAATCATAAGAGTCTCCAATATGTTCTCACCCAAAAATATCTCAACTTGAGGCAACGAAGGTGGTTAGAGCTTCTTAAGGATTATGATATGATTGTGTATTATCATCTCGGTAAGGCTAATGTTGTGGCCGATGCTTTGAGTAGGGTGTTTATGGGTAGCTTAGCATATGTTGGTGATGGTAGAGAAAAGGTCGATAGAGAGGTCCATCGGTTAGCTAGATTGGAGGTTAGGTTGGGAGAGGTTGGCAATGGTGGTGTAGTGGTGGTTGATGGTTCCAAATCTTCATTGGTTGAGGAGGTAAAGACAGAGAGATTTTGACCCCTCCTTGTTAGAGTTGAAGACCTTGGTGGGTGATGGTAGGGTGGAGGTTTTCTCCAAGGGTGAGATGGTTCTCTTAGATACTAGGGTAGGTTGTGTCCTAATGATGAACACTGAAGGAGGTTGACTATTGATGAGGCTAAAAATTCTTTCTATTCTATTCTCCTCGGTTCCACAAAGATGTATAGAGATTTGCGGGATGCGTTTTGGTGGGATGGTATGAAGAAAGACATTGCTAAGTTTGTGTCAGGTTACCATAATTGCCAACAAGTGAAAGCCGAGAATCAAAGGCCAGTTGGCCTAGCCCAAGTTATAAAGATTACTACTTGGAAGTGGGAGGAAGTTAGCATGGAATTCAAGGTTGGGATGATCATCTTCCATCTATTGCATTTGCTTATGAAAATAGCTATCATGCAAGCCTTGGTAAGGCTCCTTTTGAGGCCCTTTACGGTAGATGTTATAGATCACCAGTTAGGTGGTTTGAAATGTGAGAGATGGCTTTGTTTGGGTTCGGATTTGGTTTTGGAGGCCTTAGGGAGAGTGAGGTCGATAAGAGAGAGGTTGGAAATAGCCCAAAGTCGTCATAAGTCCTATGTTGATGTGAGGAGAAGGGATCTTGAATTTAAGGTTGGTGATTGGGTCTATGTCAAAGTTTCACCCATAAAGTGTGTGGTTCATTTTGTTAAAAAGGGTAAATTGAGTCCAAAATTTGTGGGTCTTTTTAGGGTGTTGAGGAAGATTGGTAAGATGGTCTTTGAGTTGAAGTTGCCTAGTGAAATGGAATTGGTTCATCCGGTCTTCCATGTGTCTATGGTGAGGAAGTGTATGGGTGACCCAAATGATATTGTACCATTGGATGTTATGGGTGTTGCTAAAGACAAGTCGACTTATGAAGAGATTCTGGTAGAAGTTTTGGATAGACAAGTGAAGAGATTGAGAAACAAGGATGTAGCTTCTGTTAAGGTAATTTGGAGGAATCAATAAGTTGAGAGTGCTACATT
Source organism: Solanum virginianum (assembly GCA_000787875.1). Classification (NCBI taxonomy): domain Eukaryota; kingdom Viridiplantae; phylum Streptophyta; class Magnoliopsida; order Solanales; family Solanaceae; genus Solanum; species Solanum virginianum. The sequence goes on along the minus strand of DF360447.1, from coordinate 59,409 downwards.
TGAACTCGAGGCAGACCTGCAAAATCGATATCCCTATCTCTTCCATTCTACTCAACCCTAGAGTACTAATCTAAATCCCTTATGTGATTTCAGGTCTTAAGTTTTAGCCCTCATGTCATTCGCATACGTTCATGTTTAAATTGACAAGTCATGCGATTTTGACACTTATGTTGTGATTTTTGAAAATGATGTTTAGGTGCATTGTTGCATTCTTGAGTGGGCTGAAATTATCTTGCTTACTTCTCTTATATATGTTTCTTTGACATTCGGGGACAAATGTTCCCAATGGAGAGATATTTAAACGACCCCAAAGAGTGCTAAAAAATATGCCTCGAAAGTGCCATAATCATAATTTCCATACATCTCAAAATCCATGGATGATATCAAAAATTTGACTTCATATTCTTGATCAGGGGGAAAAATTGAGTACGAATGGGTCTAATCCCAATTTTAGAGAAACCGTAGCAAAATTTAATTTTCCTAAATTTGTACAAAACAGTGGGAGTGCGCGATGGTACCGCAATGCGAACCCATTGTGAACCTATGTATTTTGTTGCCAATTTTCTCACTTTTGGTCCAAGACTTTGGGGTCTTGGGGCTAAGCCTTTCTATGCATAAAAACACCCGTACTTAGTCATTCTTCAACCCCATATCATTCAAGACATTCCCCAAAACCCTCTCTAACACTTGACAAATATTTCACCCAAATTCTAGTGTCCCAATCTCATTTCGAATCTAAGGATTTCATTCAAGCTTCAAGTTCACAATCAGATCTTCATCAAGGAAATATCCAAAGTTGAGGTATGTGGGTTTCAAACATTCACTCCTTTCACCCATGGTGCCCAACGTCCCTTTTTACATAAATTGTATGTTTCTAAGTTGATTTACTCAGGGGTCTTACTTGTTATGAATTTGATTATGAACTATGTTCGAGTTTCATAAAAGTGTAACTATTTAAGCATGTTTTGAGCTGTGAATCAATGATCTATTTTCATATTTGATGGAGGGTTTCAATTTATATTGCATGAGGGTATTACCAAGTGTTGGTTGGTTGATTTACTTCAAGTTTCCTTACATGATTTCACTCTTGAATTGCATGATTTTATACTAGGATTACACACCCGTGAAGTGTTTGATAAAATGTCCGGTTAATGTATCTTTAGTTATTGAAAGCCTAATGCATGACATATGAGTTGAATGACTTTATGATGATGAAAGTAATGTATAAGTATGTTGATTTCATGAAAAGTATCTATAGTGTTGCAAGTTGACCATGCCAAAGATGAGGGGTATGTACATCATCCACCATGTCGGGTGGTGGCAATCCCGTACTACCATAGATGAGGGGTAAATACCTCATCCACCTTGTCGAGTGGTGGCAATCTCGTACTACCATAGATAAGAGGTATATACCTTATCCACCTTATGTGGTAATGGCAATCTCGTACTACCAAAGATGAGGGGTATATACCTTATCTACCTTGTCGGGTGGTAGCAATCCCGTACTACAAATGATGAGGGGTATGTACCTCATCCACCTTCCAAGCGAGTGGTATGCCTTGGATTCCAAATACTAAGTTGCTTAGTCTATGATGATGGTCTCTTCCTACACATGTAATATGTTCTATATAAGCATGTTTTACATCAAGCATCATTCATGCATGACATATTATTACTATGCTCATCCATTGCCTATATTTACACATTTTGCTTATGTTACCAATCTCTTGTTGCATTACATCCTACATACTTAGTACATTAAAATGTACTAACGCATACTATATGTCTATATGATGTTACCATGTAAGAATCCTTTCTCTCAAGCCATCAACATAAGGTACACATAACCTACCTTGGTACCTAAGGGCACCATCTCCCCTTTGGAAGAAAACCTCCACCTTACCATCTTTTACCAATGCCTTCAATTCTAACAAAACAGGGTCAAGACCTTGCTTACCTTTCACCTCCTCAACCAATGAAGATTTAGAGCCATCAATTACCACAATACCCCTATTATCCACCTCAATATATACTACACTACCCATAGACACCCTACTCAAAGCATCCACCACCACATTAGCCTTACTAGGATGATAATGCATACTCATATCATAATCCTTAAGAAGTTCTAACCACCTTTTTTTGTCTTAATTTGAGATCTTTTTGAGTGAAGACATATTGGAGACTCTTATGATCGGTAAACACATCAACATGCACCCCATACAAATAGTGACACCAAATGTTCAAAGAAAAGACAACGGTGGCTAATTCAAGATCATGGGTAGGATAATTCTTCTCATGTACTTTGACTTGTCTAGAAGCATAGTCTATCACCTTACCACTTTGCATCAACACACAACCCAAGCCAACTCTAGAAGCATCATAATACATAATAGAAGAGAACCCATTCGTAAACCTCTGGTAGTAACTTGTTAAGCCTAAGAAGCTCCTAATATCCGATGGGGTCAATGGTCTAGGCCAATTTCTAATCATATTTGTCTTTTTAGGATCCACCTTAATACCATCCCCTGACACCACATGACCTAGAAAGGCAAACTTCTTCAACCAAAATTCATACTTCTCATACTTAGCATATAACTTCTCTTCCCTCAATCGTTGTAGAATTACCCTCAAATTACCCATATGCTCCTCCTCACTTTGTGAATAGATAAAAATAACATCAATGAAGACCAAAACAGATGAAACAAGGTAGGGTTTGAAAATCATATTCATAAGATCCATGAAGATGGCCGGTGCTTTGGTCAAGCGAAAGGACATCACAACAAACTTATAATGTCCATACCTAGTCCAGAAGGCCGTTTTGGGAATATCACACTCCCTTACCTTCACTTGATGATACTCGAACCGAAGATCAATCTTAGCGAAGTGGCTAGCCCCTTGCAATTGGTAAAATAAATTATCAATCCTTTGAAGAGGATACCTATTCTTTATGGTGACCCTATTGAGTTGCCGATAGTCAATACAAATTCTAAGGGACCCATCTTTGTTCTTCACAAATAACACTAGTGCACCCCTAGGTGATTGGTTAGGCCTAATGAAACCTTTCTCCAATAAATCCCTCAATCTCTCCTTCAACTCTTTTAACTCCGTCGGGGCGATGCAGTAAGGGGGAACAGAAATAGGTTGAGTATCGGGAAGGAGGTCTATACGAAAATCTATTTCCCTTTCGGAGGGACACCTGCAAAGAAATTTGGGAAGACATCTAGGAACTCATTTACAACCAGAATAGACTCCATAGAAGGGACTTTGGACTCCAGATCCCTAACCCTTACAAGATGATAGAGACACCCTTTAGAGATCAACTTATGGGATTTAATGCAAGAGATGGACCTACCCTTGACCACTACATCATGACTCTCCCACTCAAGAATGGGCTAATTTGGGTATTGGAATTTGATCATATGGGTTCTATAGTCAATAGAGGCATAGTATGCATGAACCAATCCATCCCAAGAATGACATCAAAATCAACCATATCCAACTCAACAAGATGAAAAGGCAATATTTTATGCAAAATGCAAACTGGACAATTTTTATAAACCTTTATAGCAACAATAGATGCACCAATAAGCGTAGACACCTCATAAGACTCACACAACAATTCGGGTTCAACATGAAATTTTTTGGCAACAAAAGGGGTAATGAAAGAAAGAGTGGCACCCTAATTAATCAATGCATACACATCAAAATCAATGACTTTTAACATACCATGATGAAATCGGGAGCCTCCTCAACCCCTTTCCTCTTATGTAATGCATAGAACTAATTATACCTTGGGGCAACATCGTGTCGGACACCTCTTTCAAAAGGAACCGCATTAGCACCTTGTGGACGAACCTCCTTACCCTTATTGCAATTTCAATGGCAATCCAACAGCTTATGTGTAACTTCCCCACAACCATAACAAGCATTAGTATCCCTCAAGCACGAGCCATTATGACCCCTACCACATTTTTGACACACACCATTCGAAACCATACCCCGAACACCGTGGGCCCTTGCTTGGCCTTGATAGAACCGGCCACCCTTTCAACTTTGGAACTTACCCTCAAAATGGGTCCTCTTAGCCTCATGATCCCTCATCTCTCTCAACTTCTCCTCCTCCACTTGTTCGGCATAGGTCATCAAATGGGACAAATCCATATCACTAATCAACATAGTGGACCGGCTACACCCATCTCAAACTTGTTCATTCTAGACCTTAGGTTGGCAACCTAGTAGGGAGCATATTTAGAGAGTTGATTGAATTTGAGGGCATACTCTCTTACATTTATAGACCCTTGTTTCAAATTCATAAAATCCACCATCTTGGCCTCCCTAAGCTCAAGATGGAAGAACCAATTAAGAAAACCGTCTTGGACTCCTCCCAAAATACCACATTATTGATTCCCTTCTCCTCTTTCCATTGATTAAACCATAGTTGTGCCACCCCCTTGAGTTGGTAAGCCGCTAACTCTGCCTTCTCTTTCGATCTAACACCTATAATAGGCAAAACCTTATAGACCTCATCAATAAACTCTTAAGGGTTCTCATCCACCTTTTACCTATAGAATTCCAGGGGATTCATCCTCTTGAAGTCGCTCACCCAATATCTTGAAGTAGGAGCATGAGGGGCTTGGGCCCCTTGGTTGGCTTGATTAGCCATAACTTGAGCTAGCAAAGTGAGAGCATCTCGCAGTTCACCATGACCTGGTTGTTCCTCGGGTGTGCGCGCTCTTCTTCCCCTTGTTAGACATGATCTAACATATCAAAGAACAATCATTTAGGGGAAAAAACATAGCTTAGATTCTATCACACGACATAGAGTAAGAAGAAGGGAAACATTTCCTAAAACGTCTCATAGCCTCCTACTCATAGTTGTGGTGCACAACACAACTATAAATAAGACTCTAATCGACATGGTGTTTTGGATGCTGAGGATCATTAACAACCTAATACTTTGATATCAAGTTTGTCACAACCCAAGCCTAGGGCCTAGCATGACACGGCGAATGGGGAACCCGAAAGAACCCTAAGCAAGCCTCTTTATATATCATTGCACATGCTTAGTAGTGGAAGCATTAAATACATCAACAAGAGTAGTAAAAATAAATCACAGTAAGCTCAAAAGAGTATGACATAATACATCATAAGGTTCCAACAACATCTCTACTATATAGATAGGAGCGAGGGACCCAGACAAGAAACCGGGCACACCCCTCTTATTCATAAGCATACATCAAAGAAAAGAGTTTTATTTCATAATATAGTCATAGCCATTGTCCCTAGAATGGAGGACTCACCAACTAACTTGAGAGATAAACATACTAGCCACGACAAGGAGGATGATCAATCAGTACTCCAGTTCGTACATGGTAAAATCATGTAGGCATAGATTATGCATTTGTATCTTTGAATGTACTAAGTATGTAGGATGTAATACAGCAAGAGATAGACATATGGAAAAATGCAATATTGTAAGCAAGAGATAGCATAATAGCAATATGACATGAATGAATCATACTTGAAGTAAAACATGCTTATATAGAACTTATTACATGTGACGAAGGTGACCATCTTTGAATAACCAAGGCCTACTACTTCCTTGGTTAGGTGATTGAGGTTTATACCCCTCAATATGGTAGCACGGGCCTATCACACCCCGAGCTAGGTAAATGAGGTATATACCCCTCAATGTGGTAGTATGGGCCTACCACTCCTTGAGCTAGGCGAATGAGGTATATACCCCTCAATGTGGTAGTTTGGGCCTACCATCCCTCGAGCTAGGTGAATAAGGTATATAGCCCTCAATGTGGTAGTTTTGGCCTACTACCCCCCGAACTAGGCAATTGGTTAACTTTCATCATAATAGATACTTTTCATGAAATCATCATATAAATACCTTCTTTTCTTAATCATAGAGTCACTCAAGTCATAGGTCATGCAACGGATCATCAATAGTTCAAGAATCCAAAACTGGACATTTTATCAAACACTTGGTGGATGTGTAATACTAGTGTAAGATGATGAAATTCAAGAGTGAAATCATGTAAGAAAATCCACTGTAAAACCAACCACAAACACTTGGAAATACCAAATCAAAATAATAGACCAAAACACTTCACCAAATCAAATAATAGACAATATACTCCTAGCACAAAACATGCTCAAACAGTCACAACTTTATGAAACCCCAACATAGTTCATCGTCAACCTCATAATAAGTAAGACCCATAAGTAAATCAACTTATAATCATGCAAGTTAGGTAAAAGGGAAGCTTGGGCACCATGGGTGAAAGGACCTAATGGTTAAAACCCACATACCTTAGCTTTGGAGAATTCTTGATGAAGAATAGAAATGGAGACTTGAAGCTTAAGTGAAATCCTTAAGATCCGGATGAGTTAAGAACAAGCAAATCCAAAACATATTGAGAATCACAAGATTTGAAAGTATAATAAATCTAAAAGTGTATTCTCCTCCAAGATTGAAGTCTCCAAGTATAAAACCCTAAAAAATTTGGGGTGAAATATTAGTCTAAGTGTTTTAGAGAGTATTGGGGAATGTCTTGTATGATATGTAGGTGAAATGTGGCTAAGTATAGGTATTTTCATGCATGAGAAGGCTTAGGCCCAAACGTAAAGCCTTGGACCGAACTAAAAATAACTGGGCAAAAATAACACTAGTCCGCGCCCTGGCCACGTCGCGCCAGCAGCGTGATCTCATTCTGGATAAGCAAATTTTAGGAAATTGAAATTGTGATTTGTTTGCTCTAAAATTGGGGTTAGACCTATTTCCCACTCTATTTTCCCCCTAATCAAGAATATAAAGTCGGATTATCGATATCACATGCGAATTTTGAGGTATATGGAAATTATGATTTCGAGCACTTTTGAGGCACATTTTCGGGCACTTTTTGGGGTTGTTTCAAAAAGTTCTTTGATAATCTAGAGAAATGAGTAGCAACTTGGGAGAATATTCTGCACTATACTCCTATTTAAGCATAAATAACATGTTTTCCTTATCTTTCGTAGTAGAATTAAGCTAAATTAGAGGTATTTGAACTCCCCTTAGCCTGCAACAAGGAGGGTCTCCTCAAGAACCCTAAATGAATTTAAGGCTGCTATTTTCTTAACCCTTTAGAGAGGAGAAATCTGGGGTTTAATCTAATTTTTGGGTGTGTTAAAATGAATAAAATGTCCAACTAAACTTGCCTTTTATAAGACCTTTTTGGCCCTAAAAATAATCCCTTAGAACATCCTTATTTTGCTTCATTTTCAGCCAGTAAATGGCTAAATTGGTAATGCAGTTGCTTATGGATATCAAGTTACTCAAAAAGGTAAAAGTAGGTGATAGACTTACTTGCTTTATCCTTTGATGGGCTAATTACTTGGGCCTTGAGAGATTTGGAAGGTGGGCTTCCTTTTTTTCATTTTCCATTTTCTTACTTAGTTTAGGCCTCAAGTGAGTCTGACCCATTAGCCTTGGACACTTTAACTAGATCCATATAGCTCAAGTAGATGGTACACCTAGTAGCTTAATTAAGTCGAGCAAGCAGCCCACTTTTTTAGGTTTTTTAAACATCACTCCCTCTCGGTGTAACTCAATACTTTACCCTAAATATTTAAACTCAAAAACATTTTTCTATCTTGACGTTAGATACATCCATTGTGTTTTACTTGGAACATGTCAAGGCATCACAACACCTTTTATCGAATTTGAATCACCACTACTACTCAAATATGGAAATTGATTCGTCGCCTATACAATAAGGACATATAAAGAGTCATGTGGATAGAACTAGCCTATATATGCCATGGGGTATTACAATATTTTCAAGGATAGATGACAAGGGTACATAATATCCAAAGAGATACATAAGAAGGAATGTAGTATAAAAAGATGTCATGAAACCAATGATGTATGAAATGCAAGTGATGCTTATACATAGTGGAGATGTGACCTCAACAGACCTAAGTAAGACCATGTGAGCCATTACTTAGAATTTCGATGATTACCTCTCATCGGTAAAGAGGTGGTTTACTTGCCAAGGGTAAACCATGTTTCACCTTATGGGCCTCCCATTTATTTCGTATGAAGCAACCTTCCTTACGGGCCTCCCATTTCGGATAGGATTTTCATATCAAGCATATCATATCATTTCTTCTCCTTACGGGCAACGCCATTTCGGAAAGGAACTATGCTAGGCACATAGTTTGAATATAGAGAGAGAAACCTCCCATTCCAATTCTTAGGCTTGAAGGCTAAGACGTAATTTCATAATTAACATACTCATGCATAAGAATAGCCCATTCATATATAAAATGGTGCAAGCACCCAAAATGCTCAAAGAGCCATAATCAATAGACATATATGTGATTACATTCTTGTCATAACCCATATCATATCAAAAATCATATTATAGAACATAATTAGGATTAATCCATAACATAATTTCTCAAAATAGTCCAATATCATGAATGCAAATGCTATGAATGATATGAGGAAGGCATGTATAATTAGGATTAAATCTAAAATCATCAATAAAAGGTGAAATGGAAGTAAATACACCATTAAATCATTATTTAAATCCAACATAAGATCACCCAAGCATAAATAAGTCTTAAAGAGGACATGCATACTTATAACTCCATAAACCCAAAGTAAATGCTCATAAAGAGAAGTTGAGTTCCTTAGCTCTTAAGTTGAATTTCCCAAGAGATCTTTTGAAAGTTGTTTTTGAGAGATTCAACTTATGAGAAATAGGTTTGAATATTTGAAATAGGTTTTAGGATTTTAGATGACCATAGCATAGATTAGGAATTCCCAAAATACCAATATAATGATTTAAAGAGGACATGCATACTTATAACTCCATAAACCCAAAGTAAATGCTCATCAACCCACATACCTTCACTAAGATGAAGAAACCCCAAAGAATTTTAAAGAGAAGTTGAGTTCCTTAGCTCTCAAGTTGAAATTCCCAAGAGATCTTTTGAAAGTTGTTTTTGAGAGATTCAACTTATGAGAAATAGGATTGAATATTTGAAATAGGTTTTAGGATTTTAGATGACCATAGCATAGATTAGGAATTCCCAAAATACCAATAGAAATATCCAAATTTATGAAAATACCAATAATGAATCAGAGTAAAAATTTATCGGAAGTCACTTGACTGGAGGGTAAATGGTTCGTGTGGCATAACATGGTCCGTGTGGAGTTCTCGTGAAACAACACTTAGAATGTTTTTTTGGAAATTTGATCTTGAACCAACACTTAGAAAACTTTTGCACGAACTACCAAATTGGACCACTACATGACCCGTGTGGAGCCACATGGTCCGTGTGGTGCTACCGTCTCCCCAACCATAAAAGATTTCATGAAAAATTTACGAGATAGTGACCCCATACATAGAATGTTTTTCACCCTATAAGTCCGACGAAGAGCCTCACGGCTTATGAGACATTACACGACTTAGGTAAAGGGGGCTTAGTGACCACACTTGGTCCCAAACTGTGAGCTTTCAAAAAAAGCCACCATACGGCACCTCCATATGGTCCATGAAGTGTCACACAGACTATGAAGGTGCAAGTGAGACATGCCTTGGCCAAATTCTTCATGTTTAAGGTACCACCCAACATTTTGAGGCCAAGTGTCACCTCATTAGAGGCTACACGGGCTGTCTGACCTCACACGAGCCGTGTGTCCTCCCCTGGAGTGACACCTTGATCCAAAACCTCCCGAAATAAAGATTTCAAGCTCTGATAAAGTCGTAAAACGTCCTATCATTACATGAATCTCCCCTTTGGTAACATTCTTCCTCGAATGTGTGAGAAAAAATCTTGAAAGGCTTGACTTAGAATATTAAACCTTCGAACACAAGATACCATGCATACTTCATCATTTAAAAACCACAAAGCCATTAGGTCTCATATCGAGACATGTTAAAATCATTCAAAACATCATAAAGACCATTTTAATGCACATGCAATCATGTCATGCGATGAAACTCAAGAAAGAAAGAATTAGGACTAATGAGAAAGGTAGAACCTAATACCTTAGGCTTGAGTAGATTGGAAAAGATAAGGGTATCGCTTCATTATGTCTAACTCTGCCCCCCATGTAGCAATCTCCACATATTGGTTCCTCCAAAGAACCTTCACCAAAGCCACATCCTTATTACGAAACCGTTTTACTTGTCTATCCAAAATCTTTATCGGCACCTCCTCATAAGACAAATTTTCCTCAACCTCAATACCCTCCAAAGTTACAATAGTGCTAGGATCACCAACCATCTTTCTCAACATGTATACATGGAAGACTAGGTGAATAGAACTCAAATCCAGGCATAGCTCTACTTTATATGCCAATTCCCAATTCGCTCAATAATTTCATAAGGGCCCATATACCGGGGACTTAACTTCCCCTTTTTGCCAAAACGCATCACTCCCTTCATAGGTGATACCTTCACAAATTCCTAATCTCCAATTTAGATCTCAAGATCCCTCTTCCTAG
>DF360447.1:20294-48838 GCA_000787875.1 Solanum virginianum | reverse complement strand
TCTTCCTAGATCCGAATAGGACTTTTGGTGATTTTGTGCCATCTTCAACCTCTCTCTAATCAACTTCAATTTCTCCATAGTCTCCATTACCAAGTTTGGGTCAATCAAAGCCACTTACCCGAACTCAAACCACCCCACCGGAGACCTACACCTCCTGCCATATAAGGCCTCAAAATGGTGCCATACCAATTCTAGCATGGAATCTATTATTGTAAGCAAACTCGATGAGTGAAAGATGGTCATCCCAATTACCTTTGAACTCTAACACACAAGCCCTCAACATGTCCTCCAAGTTTTAAATCATCCTCTCGGCTTGCCTATCAGTTTGGGGATGAAAGGCAGTGCTCAACTTGACCTTAGTACCAAGTCCCCTTTGAAACAATTTCCAAAAGTGTGAAGTAAATTGGGTACCTCGATCCATATGATAGACCTAGGCACACCATGAAACCTTTCCAATTCTTGAATGTACAACCTTGCATAATCTTCGGAACCAAAAGTAGTCTTCATCATAAGAAATAAGCTGATTTAGTCATCCGATTGACAATAACCCAAATGGAGTCAAATTGCTTTCGAGTCCGAGATAACCCAACTATGAAGTCCATATTTATGTCTTCCCACTTCCAACTAGGAATCTCAATATCTTGAACCAACCCACCAAGCCTTTGATGCTCCACCTTCACTTGTTGATGATTTGGGCATTTAGATACAAACTTGGCTATGTCGTTCTTTATACCATGCCACCAATACACTTCCTTCAAATCCCGGTATATCTTGGTTGACCCAGGTGAATAGAATAAAGAGAACTATGGGCTTCACTCATGATCACCTTTCTAAGATCATCCACATCCAGAACATATAACCGATCTTGATACCGAAGTACACCATCTCTCCCTTGGGAGAAAACCTCAATATTTCTTTCAGCAACCAATTTCTACAATTCAACCAAGGATGGATCTAGATCTTGCTTAGCCTTCACATCAACAACCACCAAGGATTCAGCCACATTAGAGCATGTATACAACCATCATTCGAATCGGCCATTCTAACACCCAATCAAGCTAAATGGTGAACATCCCTTGCTAACTCCTTCTTCCATTCCTCAACATAAGCCACACTTCGCATAGAGAGCCTACTAAGAGTATCGATTACCATATTTGCCTTGTCGGTGTGATATAGAACACTCATGTAGTAATCCACTAGGAGTCCCAACCATCTCTTTGCCTCAAGTTAATGTCCCTTTGGGTAAAGACATGTTGCAAGCTCTTATGATTGGTGAAAACATCAACATGTACTCCATACAAGTAGTGTCTCCAAAATTTTAAAGCAAAGACCACTTCTGCTAACTCAAAGTCATGAGTTGGGTAATTATGCTCATGTACTTTTAATTGCCTTGATGCATAAGTGATCACCTTACCATGTTGCATAAGTACACAACCCAAACTAATTTGAGAGGCATCACAATACACCACGAACCCATCCATGCCATTTGGCAGAGTCAAAACTGGATTTGATGTAAGTCGATCATTCAAAGTTTTGAAACTCTTCTCACACTCATCCGATCACATGAACTTAGCTTTCTTTTAGGTCAACTTAGTCAATGGAGATGCAATGGATGATAACCCCTCAACGAACCTTCTATAATAACCTGCTAACCCAAGGAAACTTCGAATGTCTCAAGGAGTCAACGGTATAGGCCAATTCTTTACCACCTCGGTCTCCTTCAGATCCACCTTAATACAATCACTGTATACCACATGACCCAGAAAAACAACTTCACCCAACTAAAACTCATATTTGCTAAATTTGGCATACAACTTCTTCTCTTTCAAGGTTTGCAAAACCGACCTCAAATTATCCATATGCTCCCGTTCACTTTGGGAGTAGATAAGAATATCATCAATGAAAACAATCATAAAACTATCAAGGAATGGATTGAACACTCGATTCATAAGATCTATGAACACGGCTGAAGTAGTAGTTAGGCTAAATGACATTACCACGAACTCAAAGTGTATATATCTTATTAGAAAGGTTGTGTTGGGAATGTGACATTCTCTAACCTTTAACTGATGATACCCTGAATGGAGATCAATCCTCGAAAAGTGAGTAGCCCCATGAAGTTGGTCAAACAAGTTATCGATCCTAGGTAATGGATACTTATTTTTAATAGTCACCTTATTCAATTGCCTATAATTAATACACATCCAAAGAGATCCATCTTTCTTCCTTACAAATAACACCAGAGCACCCCATAGAGATATACTTGGCCTGATGAAACCCTTCTCCAAAAAATCTTTCAACTGATCCTACAATTCCTTCAACTCAGCTAGTTCCATATGATAGGGAGGAATAAAGATAGGTTGAGTATTCGGAAGAAGATCTATACCAAAGTCTACTTCCCTTTCTGGAGGAATGTCGGGCGAGTCTTCGTGAAAAACGTCTGGAAACTCATTCACCACTGGAACAAACTCAAGTGTAGGCAATTCGAACTCCACATCTTTAACCCTCACAATATGATATATAAACCCCTTGGAGATCATCTTCCACGCTTTGAGGTAGGAAATAAACCGACCTTTAATAGCATAGTCACTATCTTTCCATTCAAGAACGGGCTCACCGGGAGGTTGGAACTTGACCTTCTGGGTTCTAAAATATTATAGGCATATGATGCATGCAACCAATCCATTCTAAGAATCATATCAACATCATACACTTTAAGCTCCACAAGATCATATGGGAATACCTTATGCATCATAGAAATAGGACAACCATGATAGACTCTATGTGCAACAACAGACTCAACCACAAGAGTATAAACCGAGTAAGGCTCCCTCAATATTTTTGGACTCAAACCAAATTTAATAGCCAATAGAGGAGTCATAAAAGACAAGTTTCTATCCGAATCAAGCAAAGCATAAGTAATAAAATCAAAGACTTTTAATGTACCAGTCACAACATTCGGAGCATTCTCAACCTCTTGACGTGCATGAAGAGCACAAAATCTGTTATTCCTTTGACCAATACCTTAAGGAACCCTTGGCTGACCTTTTCCACCTTGAGTCACATGGCCTTGGCCTTTCTGGGATTCTTGGGATAATTTGCAACCTTGTGATTCCTATTACCACACCTGAAGCAAGCACTCGAGGTTCTCCAATAGTAACCTGTGTGGTGCTTCCCACACTTATCACACAAAGGGTATCCTCGTCCACCACCAACTGGTGCCCTAGGAGGACATAGTTTAGCATTAGCAACTCTAGCACCCAAACCTTGGCCTTGTTGGAAGCGATAAAAACCACCAACCCGAGAGACGAAGAATCCATCATCAAAACAGGCTCTCTTAGGATCATGCATTCTCCTCCTTTTGAGCTTCTCCCCTTTGATTTGTTTAGTATAAACCATAAGTCTAGAAATGTCCATGTCCCGATTAAGCATGGCTGCACAATATTCTTGTACAAGCAGGTCAGAAACACCGAAGACAAACTTGGGCATTCTTGCACGAGGATCAACCACAAGTGTCGGAGCATACTTGGAGAGCTTAGTGAATTGAGGGCATAATCCCTCACACTCATATTACCCTTTCTTAGGTTGATAAACTCGGTCATGTTGGCTTCTCTAAGCTTAAGTGGAAAGAAATGATCTAGTAAAGCAAGCTTGAACTCTTCCCAATTCACAACATCACCACAAACCATCTCCATGGACCACTAAGAATACCATACCTGTGCTACATCCTTCAACGGATAGGCAACTAGTTCAACCTTCTTCTTAGAAGTGACACCCATGATGGTCAATACATTGGAGAGCTTATCAATGAACTCTTGAGCATTCTCATTAGCCTTAGATACAAAGAAATCCATAAGCTTTATCCGGGTCAAATCCCTCATCTAGAAGTGGGAGTGGGATCCTAAGGCAGGTTGGCCTACCTTGTCGAAGTAATCGCCACTTGGGCAAGCATAGCAAAGGCCGTACAAAATTCACCATTAGAGATACGCTCATACATAGGCCCTTGAGGGGATTGACCTTCATTAGCCGGGGCTGGTCTGGCAGGTCTACCATGAGGCATCTTCTGAAACAGAGCAAGGTTATTTTCAAGGTCAAAAGCTAATCTAACTATTCACAGAATGACATAGGACTTGAAGAAGTGAGACAATTAGTAAAATGTCATCATAGCCTCCCATTTATAGGCATGGTGCACTTCATACTCATAAATAGAACTCTACTAGACGCAGCATGTTGGACTCCGATGATTATTTATAAACCTAGGGCTCTGATACCATCTTTCCCAAAAACTCTACCTAGGGCCTATATGTGACATGACAAATGGGAACTGAGAGTCTCCAAACAAGCCTTAAGATACCAAAATTATCATCATCGATTCAAAAGCGAATTTGAATAATCAACGCATAGTTCTAAGGGATGGAAATATAAGACTCACGCGATGCGGGCAATTCAGGATTTGGGATCTTTCCATCAAACATAGGATCAAGTCACATACCAATAGCCAAAGATAACCAAATACATTGCATAGGCTTAACCATAACTATCGCATATATCATAAAGTGGTTTATAAGGTGTCCAATAGTGCCTCTATATAGATGGGTTGGGGGCCAAGGCATACCCCAAGCTCACCCTCAAATACATAAAGAGACTGAAGTAACATAGGTGGATAGATAGTGGTTCGTCCTTGGAAGATAGGACTCACAACTATAAGTAAGCCTAGAATTTGAGCTAAGTGTCGAATGGTGGATGATCAAAGTCCTCAGTTCCTACATGGTGAAATCATGTAGGTAAAAGTATGTGTTAGTACGTTTGAATATACTAATTGCAATGCATGAACTTACCAAAACCTGCATTTTCTAGGTTAGATGACAAGGGCACATAATATCGAAAGATATACATAACAAGGAATATAGCATAACAAGATGTCATGAAACCAATGATGCATGAAATACAAGGTGATGCTTATACATAGTGGGGATGTGACCTCAACCGACATGAGTAAGACCAAATATGCTATTACTTGGAATCCCAATGATTACCGCTCATCGGTAAAGAGGTGTTTTACTTACCAAGGGGAAACTATGCTTCACCTTACGGGCCTCCCATTTCATATTAGCAACCTTCCTTACGGGCCTCCCATTTCGGATAGGATTTTCATATCAAAACATATCATATCATTTCTTCTCCTTATGGTAAACCCTATTTCAGAGGCATCTTTACTTACAGGCCTCCCATTTTGGAAAGGAACCTATGGTAGGCACATAGTTCGAGGATAGAGAGAGAATCCTCCATCCATTGGTGTTAAGTCATCATCCCATAAGAATACATATACGTATACATATCTATATCTATATCTATATATATATATATCCATGCTTTCAAGAGACAACAGTCATTTCCAAAACCATTTCAATACATTCTTAGGCTTGAAGGCAAAAACATAATTTCATAATCAACATACTCATGTATAAGAATAGCCCATTCATATATAAAATGGTGCAAGCACCCAAAATGCTTAAAGAGACATAATCAATAGACATATATGTGATCACATTATTATCGTAACCCATATCATATCAAAAATCATATTATAGAACATAAATCGGATTAACCCATAACATAATTTCTCAAAATTGTCCAATATCATAAATGCAAACGCTATGAATGATATGAGAAAGGAATGGGTAATTAGGATTAAATCTAAAATCATCAATATAAGGAGAAGTTGAAGTAAATACACTATTAAATCCATATCTAAATTCAACATAAGATCATCCATACATAAACAAGTCTTAAAGAGGACATGCATACTTATAACTCCATATACCCAAAGTAAATCCTCATATAATGATTTAAATCACCATAAAATCATGAAATAAACACTACCCATGCATAAATAAATTTTAGGAATAATAATATTCAAAACCCCAATTTAAAGTAAGCTAGAAATTCATAAAATTGCTTGAAAATAGTTTTGGTCTCCTTGATTGGAAGGTAATCAAAGATCAAAACCCATATTCCTTTGCTAAGATGAAGAAACCCCAAATAATTTTGAAGACAAATTGAGTTCCTTAGCACCCAAGTTGAAATTCCCAAGAGATCTTTTGAATGTTGTTTTTGAGAGATTCAAAATATGAGAAATAGGTTTGAATATTTGAAATAGCTTTGAGGTCATTAGATGACCTTAGAATAGCTTTGTAATTCCCAAAATATTAATAGAAATAACCAAATTTATTAAAATACGAATAATGAATTGGTGTAAAAATTTACCAAAAGTCACTTGATTGGAGGGTAAACGGGTCTTGTGGCACTCCACGGTCCATGTGGAGTGCCCGTGAAACAACACTTTGAAACTTTTCCAAAAATTTTGATCTTCAATCAACACATAGAAAATTTTCGCATGAACCACTACACGAACCGTGTCGAGCGACGTAATCCATGTGGTGCTCCCGTCTCCCTAACCATAGGAAAGGTTTGTGAAAAAGTTATGAGATGATGACCCCATACTTAGAATATTTTTCACTCGGTAAGCCCTAGAAAGAGCCTCACATCTTGTGAGATATTACATGGCTCTTATAAAGTCGTGTGATCATGCTTGGTTTGAAAATGTGAGCTTTCCAACCAAGGACACTACATGACATTTCCACACGGTCCGTGAAGTGTCACACGAACCATGAAGGTGCAAGTGAGATGTGCCATGGCCAAATTCTTCGCGTTTAAGGTACCATGCAACTTTTTGAGGACAAGTGTCACCTCACTAGAGGCTACCCGGGCCGTATGACCTGACACAAGCCATATGTCCTCCCCTAGAGTGACATCTTGGTCAAAAAGATCCCAAAATTGAGATTTCAAGCTCCGATAAAGTCATAAAACATCTGGATTGTTACAACATGCCTTCTGTATTTTCACCCAGCTAGTGATTAGACTCTTTGAGATCTCAAATAACCATAGTGGTGCTTCGCTTATTATATACAATCGAAAGACACAGAGCCCAATGACATCTATGGATAAATTCTGACTTCCCATACTCTGACAAATGACGATAACATTGTGTAGATTATGATGCAGATCCTCTTATGGTAAGCTCACGAACAACCCTCAAATTTGCAGTATTTTAAGTAACCCACTCATAACGATGAACTTTGTGTCATCCAGTAATAGAGGTAACACAATAGCTCCAGTGACATCCATCGCCATACGATCAAGCCTGTATTGATTCCATGTGTTAGCCACGACAAGATCCTATAGTGGTGGATTAGCATCCTCAAGTAGTGCTGGGTTATTATTATTGTTTTGGTTCTGTGTTGTATTCCCTGTTTTGTTTGTAGTGTTGTTTGTATTGTTCTTGGCTATTCTTCTCAGTGTCTTCGGGATCTTAGGGTCAAAGGGAGTCAAGGATATGGCTTGACTAAGAGTGTTTTGAAAATGCTACGCCTGCACACTTTACCAAAACAAATACAACAAAAAAGCATAAAATGAGGAAAATAAGGATTGATTTCCAAATTGCTCAAATTAAACAAGTCTAAAGTCATATTCCCTAACAATAGCGTCAAGTTCTTGATGTCACCTATTGGTTAGAAATTTAGCGCTTTCAAGTTAGGTCAGCATTATAGAGCTAGTGGAGATTATGCTACTAAGGGTTTCTTTGATTATGGGGCACTAGTGAAATGCCCCAAAAAGTACCCGAAAATATGCCTCGAAAATGTCCATAATCGTAATTTCTATATATCTTAAAATACATGCATGATATTGAAAATCTGACTTCATATTCTTGATCACAGGGCAAAATTGAGTGGAAAATAGTTATAATCTGAATTTTAGAAGATCCGTAATGAAAAATGAATTTTGCCAACTTTGTAATTCCTGTGAGGGACTGCGATACCTCCACTACGTGGAACCATCACGGAGATGTGTATTTTGTTGCCAGTTTTGCTATTTCATCCTAAGGGTTTGGGGCCTTAGGTCTAAGCCTTTCTATGCGTAAAAACACCTATACTTAGTCATTTTCAACCCCATATCATTCAAGACATTCCCCAAAACCGTCTCTAACACTTAGCCAAATATTTCATCATAATTCAAGTATCCCAAACTAATTTTTGGATATCGAGAAATTCATTCAAGCTTCAAATTCTCATTCAAATCTTCTTCAAGGAAATCTCAAAATTTGAGGTATGTAGGCTTCAACCATTGGGTCCTCTCACCCATGGTGCCCAATCTTCCTTTTTATGTAAACTGTATGTTTTCAAGTTGACTTATCTGTGAGTATTTCTTATTATGAATTTCAATATGAACTATGTTGAAGTTCATAAAATGTTGACAATTTAAGCATGTTTTGAGCTACGAATCTATGCTCTACTATGAGACTTGATGAGGGGTTTCAATGTATCTTGTATTAGGGTATTACAAAGTGTTGGTGGGTTGATTTACATTAAGTTTTCTCACATGATTTCACTCTTGAATTGCATGATTTTGAACTAGCATTACACACACACCAAGTGTTTGATAAAATGTCCGGTTATGGATTCTTTAGTTATCGATGATCTATTGTATGGCTTATGAGTCAAGTGACTTTATGATGATGAAAGAATGTTTATATGTGATGATTTCATGAAAAGTATCTATGGTGTTGCATGTTGACCACACCTCATTGGGGGAGTGATATGCCTCAACCATGTTGTGGAGGGGTGCTATGCCCACTACCATGTAGAGGGGTATATATCAATCGCCTTGCCGGGGGGTGGTAAGCCCGTACTACCATGTTGAGGGGTAGATACCTCAATCGCCTTGTCAGGGGTGGTATGCCCGTACTACCAATTGAGGGGTAGATACCTCAACCATCTTGTCGGGGGGTGCTATGCCCGTGCTACCAATTGAGGGGTAGATACCTCAATCACCTTCCAAAGGGGGTGGTATGCCTTGGATTCCAAGTACTAGTTGCTTGGTCTATGATTATGGTCTCTTCCTATACATGTAATATGTTTCATTTAAGCATGTGTTACTTCAACCATTGATCATGCATGCGATATTGTTATTATACTTACCTATTGCCTATGTATATGCATTTTGACTATGTTGCCTATCTCTTATTACATTGCATCCTACATACTTAGTTCATTCAAACATACTAACGCATACTCTATGCCTACATGATATTACCATGTAGGAATCGAAGCTCCATTTGATCATCCTTCTCCTCCACATGGCTAGGACTATCTCTTGAAGTATCATACTTTATACCTACATGATGTTACCATATGGGAACTGGAGCTCCTCATGATCATCCTCCACATGGCTAGTTGTGATACAATAAAGATAAAGCTTTGGTGAGTCCTCAAGTTTAGGGACACTAACTATGCTACTCTTGTTTATGTTATTTATTTATAATGAACTCTTAGTACTATAAGTGTGAGCTCAAAAAGTGTCTTAGTCCCTGCCCTATTTTTGCTAGAGATGTTGTTGGACAAGTGATATGATTATGCTTAAGCTTTGACTCTACTATAGTATATGTTATTAAAGACTTCCCTTAGCCCCTTTATCCTAATTTGTACTCTATTATTGTTGTTTAATTACTTTCGCGACCAAGGATGTGTAAATGATATGCTAAGTGACTTGTTTGGGATCCCTTTGGGTTCCTATATGTTGTGTCATGTCTACACTCTAGGATTGGGTCGTGACAGCTAGATCATTTGTTCAGAGGTTGTCCTAAGCATAAGGTAGAATATACAGCTCCACAGGCTGCCAGATCAGCTCTTTTACCCACTATTGGAGGTCGAGGGCTGAACCAAGATCATAGAGACAACTAGTATGAGCACCTAGGTGATCAATAGAGTTCTTTGGGTTCTAGAGCCCTTGTTAGATCAATAGAGTTCTTAGAAGGGTCCCAGTGCCCTCATTAGAGTCTTTGGGGCCCATGGTAGGGGCAATGCCAGAAATAGAGGCCATTGTGGCCCCTTCTACTCCACTTCTGTGCAGCTCCAACCCATTTAAATGTCAAGGCTTTTGATAAAGTTATTACAGGTACTATTATTTTGTACCAACAATCGGCTTTAGCTTTGTTTGATCCTAGTTCTACATTTTCATATGTGTCTATTGATTTTGCCTCTAATGTTGGTGTGATTCCCAAGACTCTTCAGGGTTTTAATACTAGGGAAGATGTGATATTATTATTGGATATGATTAATTTTTATAACATCCTAGGTATGGACTTGTTAGCTTCTCATCAAGATCTTGTTGGATATGATTGATTTTGATACCATTCTAGGTATGGACTTGTTAGCTCCTCATCAAGCTGTGTTAGATTCTTATACCAAGACTGTTACCTTAGCTATACCTGGTTTGTCCTAGCAGTGTGGCATAGATTAGTAAGTCATGCATCGAATGGTATTATTTCTTACTTTTGAGCTCAAAAGATGATATCTACTAGTTTTTTTGGCATAACTGTCCCATGTTCATGATGTGACAACTGATGCTCCTTCTGTAGAGTCAGTTTCAATAGTCTGTGAGTTCCCATATGTGTTTCTCATTGATTTACTTGGTTTCCACTAAAAAAGGATGTTGATTTTGCCATAGAGGTTGAATTGATCACTAAACCCATACCCATTCCACCTTATCAAATGTCCCTTGTGATGTCGCCCAAGCTATACTTTTTTTTTTGAAGATTTAAGTCGCCATTGTCAAGATATATAACCTAATCAAAGTTATGGTCAAATCCTATCGGGAATATGGTTAGACCTGGGAAAACTACCAGCAAGTCAAGTTAATTTACCTACTTCTCTCCCGAAGGGGGGGTTGTAATTGCAAGAAAATAAACCTAAACTAGAAGAAAGTGTTGTGAAACCAATGATAGAAGTAACTAGGGCATTGTGTTCCCATGAATTCCTAACTTAGTATCACCAGATAGTCATAATATTTTCTAGTATGTAGCATGCAGAACTGTAAGTTATGTTTACCAAATCCTTTGATCTAGGTGAAAGGTAAATTTCACTATGTGATTTGATCCATCCCTGTAGTGTGACATTACTAACCCTTACCTATTGTTCCAGTACAACCTCCCCTTGCTCCAGTTTGGTAGATTAGATGAGAGAGATCACATTGAATCCTATTGATTAACCTCTTTTCCTATTTATTACTTCCTTGATCCAGTCAATAAGAATTAAACAGATTCTAAAGATAGCCACCATTAAAAACCAATCAAAACAAAGAAAATTAATTAATACATGCATGCATACTTTCAAAAAATTATGGATTATTTACTTTTACTTTGTTAGTTCTTCATGGTTCCCACAACCTTAGTTGTGGATTTAGCTATGCATAATCATTATAGATGGAATAATTATGATATACAATATCAAAATTGAACACTTATAATGACAAAATTAAGAACAAGAAATCCCAAATTCTTCACTGGAAATCATGAAGTAATGTTTTCCAATGTAAAATCACAAATCACGAAATCACAAAGGTGTTTCTCAGTTCTCTCATGCATCTCTCTATCAAAAAGACCAAAAAACTTATTTATAGTATTTCAAATACAAATCTAAAATGGAATAGGAAAACTAGATTCAGTAGCTTCTACGGGCTAGGTTACAAGCGATACAAAGATCCAGACTCGTGCCTGGGCTTCGTACTCTACATTCTTCAAAATCTAGTATCCATTCTATAAAACCTTTCTATGGGCCGTATTTAGACTAATGACATGTATAGGATTTCATCTGACAACTCTTTAGAAACTCCTCCAAAACTTATCCTCTAGGAACAAAACCAATCTAAGACTCGTACAAATTTCTATGGCTTCACAAACAGTTCATGGATACAACTTCAAAAAAATAGGCCCTTCACTAGATGTCACCTACGAAACCTCTCTACGGCTCCTAAAAGTATTCACGGCCCACAAACTATCTCGTTAATATACATAAAAGTATATCAAACCCACTAACATCGCTCCGAGAACACACAAAATTCCAAGTTTTAAGCATCAAAAGTGTTATATTTTGATAGGACATCAACACTCAACTTAAAAATGTTGTTCATCCTCAAGCGACGAACTCAATCTACATAAGCAGTATAGCAACACATAGACCTAAATCTAATGGCATACATCATCTCTAAATCAAGCATAAATACCCACACTAACTTATCAATGCATATCAAATAGTCAGCAAACAAACCAATGTAGATCAATATATGTGTCAGTGTAACTATAACAAGCAAGGTAGCCATAGATAAGCAAAAATCACTGAAATAGTGTAGAATCAATAGTATAGTGCAAGTGCCCGCACAAAAAAATGTCTCATATTCCACTCATAATAGTATTTTTGGATTTGATGCTTGGGATTAAACAAAATCATTGACACTCACAATAGATATTTAAACACTATGCTCACTACCATATGTTTTCCCTTATATTCACAGCTACGACCTTTGACTACTTGGAAATGGATTACTATAGGACTTTCTGGGCTGGTAACGTAGGCTCAGGGGCTTTGGTATGATATTTTAGGAACATAGTGACCAATGAACCTCCTTGACACTGCGTTATTCTGCACTTTTGCCCTACCAACACTATTATTTTTCAACTCATTCTTCCCTTCTCCTTTTTTAAACTTTTTTGGGTGCCTTACTCACATTTTTAGCTTATTGCCTTTTATCTTCACATTCTTTTTCTTTTTAGCCCATTATTTTAGCATCTATTCATTTTCTTGCACCCATAGCACATGTCCCCCCCTTTTTCATGTATCACTAGCTTTCGCCCTATTTAATATGATTTTCCTTATACCAGCCACCCTCAACTTAGGCTTTTGGCCTGAGTTGAGTTGCACGATATCTAACCTACGAACTAGGCAATAGCTAACCTATGAACTAAGGCCACTTTTGGAAGTCACCCTCAACTTAAGCTTTTTTGCCTCAATCAAGGTGTATAATTTTTACGAAAGGACCAGGGCCAAATTTAGGATTTCACACTCAACAATGCTTGATTACTTAGGTTTTTGCAAAGAAAAGAATTCATGCAAAGCTCAAACATTAGGATCAAGGGATACATTAAGCATTTAGTTGGTTATTTAGGCTAAGTAGACTAATATGAACAATAACATAAGATCCATTCCAACCGACCTATAATCTATGTCAGAGTAACAAAGCAAGTTCTAAATTGAAACACAGTATAAAAATTAAGCAAAGAAACTCACACACATATTGCACAGACTACACTATCAACAAAGACTCTTAAATGATGCTTGTCATAAAAATTAAACATCATTTATCAGAACAAGCAATGTCAATAATCAATTTCACATGGTTGCTATCAAGATTACCTAGCTAAAATTTGATGGGTATCATTTTTCACAAAATCTAACGTATGCCATAGACTTTAGTACTACATGGTACTAATAGTACTTACAATTCCTAAACATGCTGGTTCAACAGTAAATAAACATCCTTAGGGAAAGAACATAGGCAAGGAAGCCCCTTGGACTCAAAATTTGGGATAGTTATAGTCCATGGTTACTTAGACTTCACTAAGACGTATAAGTACCCATACCCCATCAAAAAGAGTTTGCATTATCTTTAATGTAAAAAAATATGACTAAATCAAAGCAAAGGGGTCAAAAAGAACATACCTGGGAACCTAATCACTGGTCTTTAGCTGTTACCACTCTCAACTTACCTAGTCGTCTCCTCAGTAGTGGCAACATCTCCAAAGGGTCAAACACCCCACATCCTCCCTAACTCACGTGTCTGACGGGCCTTCTTATCTGCTATAGAGCGAAGTCTCATAACCTCGAACTGTTCCGCCTCTATTAACTATGCCTCTTACCTTACAACACCTAGATCATCACTCTCTAAGTAAGTACTCTTCCCGAGGGTAGAGATTAGAGTCTCCTCAAGGAAAAATAGATCAACAACCACTTCATTGGGATATGACAAAAGAAACACAAGCGATGTTGATGTTGCAGCCTTTATCTCAGATCGTAGCTACTGGATCTCTGCTTAAATGGATGTCAAGTCAATAAGTTGGGCTGAACTAAGGCTCTACTACACTCATCTCTTTTAAACCATTGATCGGGTCAGTTAGTGATTTGGTTAACGACCTACAAAACCCCAACAATGGGTCATAAAAGATTCTACAGTTCAAAGGGCATGGTTTCATAGTATGCTTGAACCCTAATTTATAAGATTGGCCTCAGATCCATCTATGAGTAATGCATGGACATACATCTTGTAGATTGGGTCATAGAAGCCCTCAACACTTAGACAGTTTTAGAAATCTTACCTAGGGTCCATGAACCCCATTCACGACCAGTAGTTTTATCTATGGGCCATAAAGTTGGCTCGTGGACTAAAGTGCATAATAATTTGCTTATTATAAGTGTTCTATGAGTTAGTGTATGAGCCGTGGTGTGTACCATAGCTCATGGAACTGGTTGTAGAACAACTTTTTGTATCTTTTCAGCCCTAGATGGCTAACTTAGCCTTGTTCTTGCATATCCTTCATAGAACAAATTATTACCCTATTTTCCACGAATCCTAAAAGTCCAAAAATTACAACTAAAATGATAAAATTAAACTACTTACAAGTCCAACTAAAAATAGTACAAAAACACTATTATTACATTCAATATCTTGGGTTGTCTAAGGACCTAGATTTTTGTATAGCTTTGGTGATACTTGAGATTTGGTTTCGAAAAGTTTCGGGCCTAGGTGACACCTTATGAAACCTCTAAGCTCGATCTAAGTTCACTATCAGGACATCAATTCAAGATCACTTATGTTGTTTAAGGCCATCATGCACCTCTTACATCAAGTTAAGTTCAAAGAAATTTCATTGTCTAAGTTTTTCATAAGTACCAATAGAAGGGTCAATTTTGAATGGGCATATCTCTTAGCACAAAATGAACTAGGTGGCACATAAGCTATCAAATTAAAGCTCTTTGATTTAGCTTTCCAACACACTTGGTTTCACCTTATTTTGTATTCAAATAAAGGGGTTATGACCATTTTCATAAGACCCTCCTGTGGAGTGTTGCCACACGGGCACCTACATGAGTAGTGAGGCTTCTCACGACCCATAGGACTAACTTGGGGACTAAAATGACAATTTTTGGTCTATGTGATGGGGCACGACCAGTGGCACGGGCTATGTAATTTGCCACTGACCATGTAGCTGGCCATATGGTTGGTGTGTGAATCAAGGTTGGCGTGGGAGGAAGCATTTTGAAAAATTATGGTGCCACGGCCCTTCTCACGGACTATGGCAAGCTTCACTGGCTATGTGGCAAGGCATGGAATCTCCTACCATTAATATTTTTGCCTAAGTCTTGCTTTACAGGCACTTCGCACAGCCCAAAGAGTGCCACACGGCCCCTGGTGTCTTCCATATAGGTGAACTTTGCCAATGAGTCATATGAAGTGTCTACTCCTATTGGTGCATTTATTATTGCTAGAAAAGTTTATGGAAGTTTTCCCATTTGCATTTTCCATAAGTTGTTGCCTTGAGATCTTGTTGACTTAGACATGGTAGATTTTGACGTCATTCTTGGGATGGATTAGTTGTATTCCTACTATGCTTCTTTTGATTTAAGAACCCGTATGGTCAAGTTTCAATTCTCTAATAAACCCATCCTTGAGTGGGAAAGTCAAGATGTAGTGGTTAAGGGTAGATTCATTTCTTGCATTAAAGCCCGTATATTGATCTCTAAGAGGTGTCTTTACCATCTTGTGAGGGTTAAAGATGTGGTGTCTAAAGTCCCTTCTATAGAGTTGGTTTCGATTGTAAATAAGTTTCTTGATGTCTTCCCAAATGACCTTCCCAGGTCCCTCCAGAAAGGGAGATAGATTTTGGCATAGACCTCCTCCCCGATACTCAACTTATCTCCATTCCCCCTTATCGTATGGCCCCAGCGAAGTTGAAAGAGTTAAAGGAACAACTGAAAGACTTGTTGGAGGAGGGACTTATTAGACCTAGTCAATCACCTTGGGGTGCCCTAGTGTTGTTTGAGAAAAAGAAGGATGGTTCACTTATGTTCATTGACTATCGACAACTCAATAGGGTCACCATCAAGAATAGGTATCTGCTTCCAAGGATTAATGATTTGTTTGACTAATTGCAAAGGGCTAGCTTTTTCTCTAAGAGTGATCTTTGGTTTGGGTATTATCAAGTGAGGGTGAGGGAATGTGATATTCCTATGACAGTCGTTTTGGACTAGATAAGGCCATTATGAGTTTGTTGTGATGTCATTTTGGTTGACCGATATATCAGCAATCTTCATGGACCTAATGAATAGGGTCTTCAAACCTTACCTTTATTTCTTTGTTGTGGTCTTCATTGATGATATATTGATCTATTCACATAGTGGGGAGGGCATATGGGGAATTTGAGGGTTGTGTTTCTAAGATTGAGGTAGGAGAGATTGGATGCCAAATATGACAAGTGTTAATTTTGGTTAAAGGAGGTTGCATTCTTGGGACCTATGGTGTTGAAGGATGGTATAAAAGTGGGTCCTAATAAAACCAATGTGATTAGAAATTGGACTAGACCATTAACTCATTGGATATTAGGAGCTTCTTGGGGCTAGCAGGTTATTATAGAAGATTTGTGAATGGGTTCTCCTCCATGGCTTCCCCTATGACAAAATTGACTCAAAAGAAGGTTAAGTTTGTGTGGACCGATGAATGTGAGAGGTGCTTCCAAAACATGAAAGACAAGCTTGTGTCTGCTCCTATATTGTCACTACCGGATGGGCTTGAGGGATTTGGATTGTATTATTATGCTTGCCTGGTTGGTTTGGGTCGTGTGTTGACGCAAAATGGTAAGGTCATAGCTTATGCTTCTATACAACTCAAGGTACATGAAAGGAACTAACCTACCCATGATCTAGAGTTAGCCGTCATTGTGTTTGCATTAACGATTTGGCATCACTACTTGTATGGGGTGCATGTGGATGTGTTCACCGACCATAAGAGCCTTAATATGTCTTCACTCAAAAGGATCTTGACTTGAGGCAATGGCGATGGTTGGAACTTCTTAAAGACTATGATATGAGGTTGTACTATCATCCGGGTAAGGTAAATGTGGTGGCGGATTCTTTGAGTAGGGTGTCCAAGGGTAGCCTAGCTCATGTTGATGGTGGTGATAGGGAGTTGGCTAGGGAGGTGCATCAATTGGCTAGGGAGGTGATCTTGACTCTTCCTTGCTTGAATTGATGGCCTTGGTGAAAGAGGGCAAAGTAGAGGTTTTCTCCCAAGGGGTAGATGGTTCCCTTAGGTACCAAGGTAGGTTGTGTGTGCCTTGTGTTTATGGTTTGAGGGAGAAGATCGTTGGTGAGTCCCACAATTCTTCTTATTCTATCCACCCCGGTTCCATCATAATGTATAGAGATTTGAGGGATGTGTATTGGTGGGGAGGCATGAAGAGGGACATTGTTAAATTCGTTTTCTGTTGCCATAGTTGTCAATAATTCAAAGCCGAACATGAAAGGTAGCATGGCCTAACCCAAGACATAGAGATTCCTACTTTGAAGTGGGAGGTGATTAATATGGATTTTGTTGTTTGGTTTCCCAATACTGGAAAATGTTTTGATTCCATTTGTGTGGTGGTTGATAGGATGACGAAATTGGCTCACTTTCTACTAGTTAAGATCACATATGAGTGCTGAAGAGTATGCAAGGTTGTATATCCATGAGTTAGTGAGGTTGCATGGGGTTTCTTTATCTATTATTTTGTATCATGGTTCATAATTCACTTCACACTTTTGGAGGTTTTTTCAAACGGGTCTTGGTATAAACGTTCACCTTAGTATGGCTTTTCACCCTCAAATGGATGGCTAAGTCAAAAGGACAATTCAAACCCTTGAAGATATGCTTATGGCATGTGTATTGGAGTTTAGGGGTAGTTGGGATGACCATCTTCCTTTGATTGAGTTTGGCTACAATAATAGTTATCACTCTAGCATCGGTATGGCTCCTTTTGAGGCTCTTTATGGGAGATGTTGTAGATCACTGATTGGTTGGTTTGAGGTTGGAGAGGTGGGTTTATTGGGACCGGGTCTGGTTATGGAGGCTCTTGAGAAGGTTAGGATGATTAGGGAGAGATTGAAGACAGCCTAAAGTCGTCAGAAGTCCTATGTCGATGTGAGGAGAATAGACCTTGAATTCAAAGTGGGTGATTGGGTTTATTTGAAGGTTTGTCCAATGAAAGGTGTGGTCTATTTTGGTAGAAAGGGGAAGTTGAGTCCAAGATATGTTTGTCCTTATAATGTCTTGAAGAGGGTTGGCAAGGTAGCCTATGACTTGAAGTTGCCTAGTGAAATGAATTTTGTTCATCTGGTGTTCCATGTCTCTATGTTGAGAAAATGTGTTGGTGATCCTAGTGTTATTTTTCCTCTTGATGCTTGCTTGGGTCATGTGGTTTGAGGGATAACTTTCTTATGAGGAGACTCCTGTTCTGATTTTAGAAACTTGACCTATGTAGAGCTGCCAATTCAGATTTATAGATAGGCAAGTGAAGTGATTGAGGAACAAGGAGGTGGCATCTGTTAAGGTCCTTTGGAGGAACCAATAATTTGAGAGTGCTACATGGGATGCCGAGGCGGATATGCAAAAGCGTTATCCTTATCTTTTCTACTCCACTCAATCCTAAGGTTTTAATTCTATGTCCCCTATGTGATTTCAAGTCTTATGTTTCAGCCCCTATGTCATTCATATGCATTCATTTTAAGTTCGCAAGTTGTGATGATTTTACACGTATGTTAAGGTTTTGAAAATGGTGTTTTAAATGTGATGTTGCATTCTTGTTGGGGCTGATTTGTTCATGATTACTCTTGTCTTGTACGTCTCTTTTACATTCAGGTAAGGCCTTGTTCTTTGAAAGATCTATCTCGTGTATGGTACTGCATGGTTCCACTCTGCAAGAACCCCGAATCATTCTCTTGAAGCTCATCCACTTCATCACAAATGATCCGCTTGCCCTGAAATGACCTGGACCAATAGGGAAATCCCAATTCATTGGGCCTTTCGATACAATCAAATAGAAAGCCCCAAGGGCGCCATATTCTAGGAGCCCAAACTAAGCTCATCCACTTCATCACAAATGATCCGCTTGCCCTGAAATGACCTAGACCAATAGGGAAATCCTAATTCATTGGGCCTTTCGATATAATCAAATAGAAAGCCCCAAGGGCGCCATATTCTAGGAGCCCAAACTATGTGATTGAATAAATCCTCCTGTAGGTCAAGGGCTCCTTCTCTCTCCCCTTCTTCTGTATATATTTATAGTTTTGTCTTGTATGTGTAGGATGTTATTCTGGTTGTGTGTGTGTGTGTGGGGCTCCTTCTCCCTCCCCTTCTTCAAACTTTGATTCATATTTTTCATAGATAAATCTCTGATCAAGGATAGACCAAGTGCGGGAATGATTTGGAAGAACCAAAAGCAAAAATAGTGGTATTTGCTAGGAACAACATAATGGAGGCAGTAACAGAATATAGATTGATCCAAAATCTAATTCAAATCCAATTTAGTAGCTATGGGTCGTAAGAAATGTATTGAATCAATCCTATTTAATGTTCCCAAGGGGGAGATATTAAAACGACCCCAAAAAGTACTCGAAAATATGCCTTGGAATGCCTAGAATTTTAAATTCCATATATCTCACAATCTGTGCATGATATCAAAAATTTGACTTCATATTCTTGTTCAGGGGATCAAAATTAGGGGGATAATGTGTATTAACCTCAATTTTTGAGCAATTGAATTACAATTTCAAGTTTCTTAAATTTTAATTTCCAAAGAAAATTCGTGACAGCACCACAACGTGCAACTATCGCGAACATGTGTTAATTTAGACTCCGCGATAGGTCTGCATCATAGACCTATGTATATTGTTGACAGTGATTTCATTCTCGGTCCAAGGATTTGGGGTCTTGGGCCTAAGTGTTCCCAACCGTGTTTTTACCTCTACTTACCCTTATTTCACCCTCATATCATCCTAAACATTTGCCAATACTCACTCAAACACATAGCCATAATTTCCTTCCCCAAATTCAAGTCCCAAACCCTTATCCCAAGCTAAGGTTCTCCTTCAAGATTCTTCTTCAAGATTCAAGTCTCCATCTCTATTCTTCACCAAGATCATCTCTAAGCGAAGGTATGTGGGTTTCTTTCATGGGTACCATTCACCCATGATACCCAAGCCTCTTTTTACTCAAAATGCATGATTTAAAGTTGATTTACAAATGGGTCTTGCTTATTATGAAATTCACTGTACATTATGTTAAAGTTATGTAAACTTATGACTGTTTTGGCATGTTTTGAGCTATAAATCTTGGATCTATTCTAAGATTTGATGAGGTGTTATGTATATTGCTTGAGGGTGTTGCGAGGTGTTCAGTGATGGTTTTACAATGGATTTTCTTGTATGATTGCATCTCTATATTTCATGGTTTTATACTAGCATTGCACACCCTCTATGTTTTTGATAAAATGTTCAGATGTCGTTTCTTGAGGAATTGAAGGTCCAAAGCATGACATATGATATAAATAACTATGATGATGAAAGGAACTTATATATATAATATACTTAACAAAAAAATATTGCATTAGACCATACTCAATCCGGGGGGATAAGTGCCCGAGTATCTGAGGTAAGGGTTTGTATTCATCAACCATATGAGGGGTTTGTACTTCGCCACCATGGTGATAAGGTGTGATTATCATCAACCATGTGATGGGTTTGTACCACATAACCACCAAAGGTTTTGTACCTTGAAAATCTAGTTTGGTAGAGAAAATCCTTAGATCCAGATATGGTTTTGAGACTTGAGTTTAGTACCATACCACTAGGGTAATGGAGGGAAGCCATCATCAACCATCAAGGGGTTTCTACCTTGAAAATCTAGCTTGGTCTCTTCTACACATATGATATCCTATTTAAGCATGAGTTTCTTAAGCATGTTTTACTTATGCATTTATCGTACATGCCATATTATTATATTATTCCTATTGCCTATTGATATGCATATTGATTATGATGCCTAATTCTTGTTGCATTGCATCCTACATACTTGGTACATTCAAACCTACTAAGGCATACTCTGTGCTTGCATGATGTCACCATGTAGGAATCGGTGCCCAAGTTGATCATCCTCCTCCTCCTCCATGTGGCTTGTTCGATACTACTCAAGCTAGTTAGTGAGTCCTCCACTTCGGGGACCTTAGTCTATGTTGCTCTTATTATGTATTGAGATATCCTTACTTATGTTCTATTTTGACTATGAAGGTGAGCCCGGTTGCTTTGTCTTAGCCCCTACTCTTATCTATGTATTAGAGGTGTTGGTTGGACATATTATGCATCTATGCTAAGAGCCTTGACCCTATTTTTCTTGATGTCTCTGATATGAAAGTGCTTTCCCTTAACGCTTTTATCCCACTTTATTATCTCTTGATGCTTGTTTTATTGCTTCCACGACCAGGGATATGTAATGATGTTCTATGAGGCTTGCTTGAGGTCCCTTCGAGTTCCCCTTTCTCTGCGTCATGTCTAGGCCCTAGGCTTGGGTCATGACAATAACATGCATACATGTGCACAAAAATGATTATTTTCATGATGTTTAAAATGATTTGAATAAGTTTTGATATGAGTTTTGATGGTTTTATGATTTTCAAATGATGAACTACGCATGGTATCTTGTGTTTGAAAGTTTCATATTCTAACTCAACCCTTATTCTTCCACATTTGAGGATGAATGTTCGCAAGGGGAAGATGATGTAAGGACCTAGATTTTTGTATAGCTTTGGTGGCTGTTGAGATATGGTTTTGGAAATTTTCCAGCCAAGGTGAAACCTTATGGGACCTTTAAGCTTGATCTAAGTTCACTTTCAAGACTACAATTTAAGCTCATTTATGTTGTGTAAGGCCATCATGGGTCTCCTACATCAAGCCTATTTCAAAAGAATTTCACTAGCTAAGTTTTTCACAAGTACTGATAGAAGGATCAACTTTTAATGGGTATATCTCTTATCACAAAATGAACCAGGTAGCCTGGCCTATCCAATTGAAGCGCTTTCAATTAGCTTTCCAACGCACTTGGTTTCACCTCATTTTAAGTTTGGATGAAGGAGTTATGATTGTTTTTGTAAGACCCTTATGTGAAGTATTTTCACACGGGCACCTATATGGGCATTGAGGCTTCTCACGACCTGTAGGAATAACCTGGGCCTGAAATGACCATTTTTTATCTAACTGATGGGGCACAGCGAGTGGCACGAGCTGTATGGCTGGCCGTATGGTTGGTATGTGAGTGAAGGTTGTCGTGGAAGGGAGCATTTTGGTAAAGTATGGTGCCACGACCTTTCTCATGGACTGTGGCAAGCTTCACTGGCCATGTGGCTAGGCATGGACTCTACTGCCATCAACATATTTTCCTAAGTCTTGCTTCATGGGCACTCCACACGGACCGTGGAGTGCCACATGGCCCGTGGTACCTTCTGTATAAGTGAACTTTGCCTTTTTTCCCTAAGTGTTGAAGTCAAGTTCCAACTTCCTAAAATTTTTCTAAGTGCGGGTTCACAGGCAAGTTCGCGGACTGTGTAATGCCACACGGACCGTTTACCCTACAGTCAAATGACTTCCAATAAATTTTTACTTGTCATATCTAAAGTCCCGTTAAGGCGGACTGGCACCCGTTGCCAATAAGGCTCGGGATAACCCCTATTTCTATATGCTTTCTATACATATTATAAGAGATTTCTACATTCAATATGCCTTTAAGAAAGTAAACAGTAATAACAAACCAAAAGGAAATGTATATGGTTAGGCCTTTGGGGCCACGTTGTCTAAAGTATGAGACATGGCCACACTTTAATTTATATAGTCTACAAAGGCTCTAGATAAGGAAAAGTATCTGATAAGGGTTAGGATAGGCCCCATCTCGACTAACTATACAATACAAAAATATAAGTTCTAGACACCCAAAGCTCCGAAGCAACCTAGAGCTTGGTAACAGCAGTTGGATATCTTTTACTCCTACTGGGGAGAGCTACTAGGACCTGTACCTATAGCATGAAATGCAGGTCCCCTATAATAGACTTCAGTACGAGATAATGCACTGAATATGTAAGGTAGGAAATACTGTATATAAAGTAGCAGCTCTAATGAAAGTATGCACTAGTGTAAGGATAAGGGACCACCTTCAGTTATACTGTGGAATCATGTACTTTATGTTCTTTTATTACTTTACCTTTACTATATAATCTATGCACATCATGTAGTACAAATGACCAGCTGACCAGTGGTAAATCTATATCGTGATTGACCCTGGCTAGGTGATTCTTCCACCCTTCGGGTTGATAATACAACAATGAAAAGAGTACATTACACAATTAATGTAATGAGTATGAGATAAAACAACTCATGAACTTTATTTAGCAACAAGAACCCAATACATTACATACCTCATTGTATGGCCTCGTTATTACCTCAGAGTGACCAATTTTTCCCCCAAATGTTTACCTACAATATATTAGGTAATAAGACCAGTATTAGTAGCAAAGAAACACTTCTTGGCAGCTCAATATCATAAAAACTAACATCCGGGCAGCAAGCTTATAATTAGCGACCCAAAGGCATTCCTTTAACCTTTTCACTTGTAATTGTATTTTCTAACAACCATTCTTATGTACATGTCATATACATGTTTTTTATACCCTAAACAGCCTTACAATAGCTCACAAGGCACAACATGTAACAATTATACACAGTAGGCAGCATAACATTACGTCCCTTTGCTACATTACGACAACAACAATTCTAAACCTTTACCAACTTCAACAAAACTGTTCCCACAATATTTACACATAAAAGTAATCCTAAATTAGTTCAAAAAAGGTCCTCAAAATAGGTGGAGGACATGAGACCATAGTCCTCAATCAATCAGCCCATAATTTCTACAAACAACACACTTGGGATAACACGTTAAACCTCGATTGTTTACGTATAACCAAACAGTGAAGCAACCTTTATACATCATTATGAACTGAAACAAATTAAGAAAAACAACCTTCTTTCATAATCAAGCCCACCAAGAAGAGAAAATCTCCCAAATAAACAAGAAAAGTATACAACAACCCTTGGAACACACGTTGTCCAAAAGTTTCAGCATATACCTAACCAACATAGTCTCTTGTTTTTAATAAGAACACCATACTAAACACATAAGTAAACTTACTTAACATTACCTTCAAGGTTTAGGAATTCTCTAAGAACTCTAAAAGTCTCATTATAGTTGATTTACAAGGTTAAGAAGTGTAGAGAGAAAGCCTTAAGAAAATCTGATTTGTTTTTACAAGTTGAAGTGGCTTAAAGGTGATGCTTGTAAGTCCTTTTAAAGAGACAACTTTGTCCGACATTCTCTTGACCATTTAACCTTATTTTATAAAATAGTAATGTACCATTTTTCCCTTTTCACTTGGGCCTTGATGGGTTGCAAATTGATGGGCCTTTGCTGCCCATTTTTCCCCTTTCTCTTTATTTAGTTGGGCCTAAATCATCAAATGAATTGTAATGGACTTGGGACCTTTTTCTATTCTTCTTCGCATGAAAATATAGTCCATTTATGATGTTAAAACATGGGCAAAGGTTACACCCTTAACACATACTTTATTTGTAATCGGACTTGGACAGATTCGACTTCAAGCCTCGTCTCCATCTAGCTAGCAAATTTAAGCTAAGCAAGTAGGTGACTCACCTGCTAGCTTCGTAAGTCCAACAAGCACCTCACTTCTCTCACTTTATTTAAGGTCGTGATCTCCTCGATTTGACTTAAAACTTTTATATACTCAACCCTCTTAAGCATTAGATGTACATATCGCCCTCTAATTTGAGATTCAAGCAGTTTTATAAATAGACACTAATTTGACCAAGCCATACCATGTTTCACGTATATAGGACTAGTACATGTAATGTGTGGGTTGTTACATTACTATCGATTCATTAATGGCATTTTTGTAAATTCAATTATTTCTATTGGTCTTTTGGGAATTCCTATGCTATTCTAAGGTCATCTAAAGACCTAAAGTCATCTAAAGACCTAAAACCTATTTCAAACATTCAAAATACCTCCTCATATCTTAAATCCTCTCAAAAGCTTTCCTCAAAAGAACTCATCATTCAAAAATCACTCTTCATATTTTAAAACCTCTCAAAAGATTTCCACAAAAGAACTCTTAGAGAGTTCAACATTTGAGCTTAGGAACTCAACACTTTCCCGAAATTCGTTGGGGTTTCTTCATCTTAATGAAGGTATATAGGTTTTGATCTTTGATTACCTTCCAATGAAGGAGACCCAAACTATGTTCAAGAAATTTTATGAATTTTTAGCTTACTTTAAATCGGGATTTTGAATATTATGATTCCTAAAATTTTATTTATGCATGGATAGTGTTTATTTGATAATTTTATGGAGATTTAAATCATTATATGAGGATTTACTTTGGGTTTATGGAGTTATAAGTATCCCTATCCTCTTTAGGACTTGTTTATGCATAGGTGATCTTATGTTGGATTTACATATAGATTTATTGGTGTATTTACTTCAATTTTACCATATATTGTTGATTCTAGATTTAATCCTAATTACCGATGTCTTCCTCATATCATTCATAGCATTTACATTTATTATATTGGACTACTTTGCAAAATTATGTTATGGATTAATCCCAATTTTGTTCTATAATATGATTTTTGATATGATATGGATTATGACAAGAATATGATCACATATATGTCTATTGATATGGCTCTTTGAGCATTTTGGGAGCTTCCACCATTTTATATATGAATGAATTATTCTTATGCATGAGTATATTGACTATGAAATTACGTTTTTTCCTTTAAGCCTAAGAATGCATTGAAATGGTTTTGGAAATGACTATTGTCTCTTGGAAGCATGTATGTATGTATATACATACATACATACATATATATATATGTGTATGTATGTATATATATATATATATATATTATTATAGCGTGAATCACAGTGTGAAATATATCAAAATATAGACTAAAAAAGT
The DNA here is from genome assembly GCA_000787875.1 of Solanum virginianum. Taxonomy (NCBI): domain Eukaryota; kingdom Viridiplantae; phylum Streptophyta; class Magnoliopsida; order Solanales; family Solanaceae; genus Solanum; species Solanum virginianum. The sequence continues at coordinate 22,779 of DF360447.1, read as the reverse complement.
CTGAAACCAAAATATATACATATGTCATACACATGTCTCTAAACACAACATAAGATGGGGGCTGTGATAGGTCCCGACTTAACTAGAAAGTATGTATGTATTCTTGTGGGATTATGACTTAGCACTGATAGATGGAGAATTCTCTCCCTATCCTCGAACTATGTGCCTAGCATAGGTTCCTTTTCGAAAAGATAGACCTGTAAGGAAAGATGCCTCTGAAATGGGGTTGCCCCTAAAGAAGAAGAAATGATATGTTATGTTTTGATATGAAAATCCTATCCGAATTAGGAGGCCCATAAGAAAGGTTGATTCATATGAAATGGAAGGCCCACAAGGTGAAGCATGGTTTACCCTTTGCAATTAAACTACTCTTTACCAATGAGGGGTAAACATTGGGATTCCAAGTAATAGCTTGCTTGGTCTTACACATGTTAGTTGAGGTCACATCCCTACTATACATATGAGCATCATTTTCATCTCACACTTAATTGGTTTTATGACATCTTTCAATATTACACTTCTTGTTATTTATCTCTTTCATTATTATGTGCCCTTGTCATCTAACATTGTTACGCAGGTTTTGGTAAGTTTATGCATTGCATTCCATATTGTATCCCTCATACTTATTACATTCAAACGTACTAACACATATTTTTGCCTACATAATCTCACCACGTAAGGACCAGAGGTTACTTTCATCCACCATTTGTCACTAGATCGGAATTGAGATATTGGTTGAAGTGAGTCATATCTTCTAATGACAATCCACCATTCCACTTCCTTAAGTTGCTTTTTTTTATGTTATCTATACTTTGAGGGTGAGCCTGGAAAATGTCTTGGCCCCCGTTCTATCTTATGACTTGAGGCAATGTTGGACATCTTACAGATGCTTGTCCGATATATGTTCTATATGTTATATTTGAACCTTATGATCATGGTTATCTTTTGGTTATGGATATCATGCATTGATTATGGGAATTTTGATATGTATATGTATGTTTGATGTGGAAATGTGGAAGATTCTAAGTCTCAAATTGCCCCGTAGTGTGGGTCATACTTACCCACCCCCTTAGTCATTATGTGCTATATGCTATGTAAATTCATGTTAATCCCTTTCCCTATGATATCCCCATAGCGCAAGCCCTACTTTCCTGTCCCTTAGAACTATATCTTTAATATTGAATGCGCTTCTGAACTGATGATATGAATTTTTGTACTTTGAGGCTTGTTTGGGTTCTCTCGGGTTCCATTTTGTCATGTCACTCCTAAACCCTAGGTCTGGTCATGACAGGTTGCCTCCCAAGTAGTTCTTGATTTATCATCGTGGCAAGACTTGGACAACTTGGTTACTCAGACTCCACCAAGTGCCCAAACTTCAATCTTCAAATCATGAAGCATCTTCATAGACTGACATATATTGAAGATGACTTCTTCATCATTCAATTGAAACGTAAATTGGCCTAATTCCATATCTACTAGTGCTCACCCAATGGCTTGGTAGGGCTTTCCCAAGATAATTGGGACTTCGAAGACAACATTGCAACCCAGGATCACAAAATCTGCAAGGAATAAGAATTTTTCCACTTTGAAAAGGATGTCATACAATATCCCGATAAGTTTCTTCACTATCCTGTCAACCATCAAGAACTACCTATTTGTTGGAGTAGGGGCTCCTAAGCCTAACTTCATGAACACTGCTAGAGGCATTAGATTAATGTTGGCACCTAGATCACATAATGCCTTTTAAAATTCAACATCTCCAATAGTTCAGAATATGGTAAATGCTCCGGGATCTTCTATTTTCTGCACTAAGGACTTCGTTGCAATTGTACTACAATGTTGAAGCTCTTTAGAGAGCTTTTGGCTCACAATCTTCTTTTTCATCACCAAGCCTTTTGTGAACTTTGCATCCCCAGGCATCTTCTCCAATGTCTGATGTGTTGTAAAAATACTATACTTTTAATGTATAAAACTTAGAATTTTGTCTGTTCTCAAAGAGATGTTAGTGGGTTTGATGTGTTTTTATGCTTGTTTTTTAAGATTATAGGATTTGACATAATTTTGTGCAAAATGCTATAGATGCTATGTTTTTGAGGAACTATGAGGCACTCTATGGTCCGTGGATGCCTCCACGAGCCATAGAGGGGTTTCGTGGTTGAGATCAAGTGAAAGGCATATTTTTTAAAGTTGCATCCATGAACTGTCATATGACTCATAGAAGATTGTACAAGTCGTGGATTGGTTTTATGCCTTGTGGATAAAAATTTGAGAAGATCCTAAAGAGCTATCAAATGAAACCTTATACGGGTTGTAAGTCTAAATATGTCCCAAAGAAAGGTCTCATAAAAGTGAAGGTTTGAGGATTGTATAGTACGAATCCTAGTTACGGGCCTTGTAACTTTATTTTACAGCATGTAAGCCAGTCTATAGAACTTGCTGAAACTAGTTTTCCTATTTCATATTGGATTTGTACTTTAATTATTAT